>PVLD010002673.1:139612-159861 GCA_004027595.1 Dinomys branickii | reverse complement strand
CTTCCTTCCTTCCTTCCTTCCTTCCTTCCTTCCTTTCTTCCTTCCTCCCTCCCTCCCTCCCTCCCTCCCTCCCTCCCTCCCTTTGTTCCTGCTCCATGCAGTTGGAACTTTGATGAATGCCAGTCCTCCAAGAGAGATAGGATCTAAACCAGGGGTTCACAGACCTGGTGCCTTGAAGCTGGGCCTTCAGAATATCTGTTGTGCTTTTAGAAACTACTTAATTCCAATACTTTTCCAGGTTTGCAATCAGTGTTAGATGAATCAATAGGGGACACTATGGAGAGACCCTGGGTGCAGATACACTGAGTGACCCTTGCTGGAGGCACCATGCTGAAACCTTTGAAGTCAGCCTGGACTGAAGATCTGTCTCGGCCACTGAGAGCCAAGACTTTGGCATTTTAATATTTAACTAGTCTTTAGTTTCCACATGGCATTTGTTTAAGTGAGAAAATTCATATTACCTGCTTCATAGGATTATCACAGAGATTAAATGAATGTATACATTTCAAGCATTTATAACAGTGTCAGAGTTATTGAAAACAGCCAGTAAGTATTATTGCATGTTATTAACATTATTATAATAAGGAAGTACATACTTAATATCCATGGAAACACAGGTAACAGAAATGGGGCTCATTGTTTAACCTCCCAGAATAAATAAATCAAAATACTCTTGATATATGAGACTCTGAACACTAGGTCCTTTTTGACTTGTGGGTCCTTAGAGGTTTGTGGGCTTGCTAGAGTTCTGTTCCATAGAGCTTTGTGTTTTTGTGCTCAAGGATTGAGTGACAACTTTCCAATAAGCACATGCTGGTCTATACAGTGTTATATATCCTGATGCTTTTTAGTTCTTCAGCTCAATGTCTTAGGCACAGTAGAACTTGTAAATCATAGAAGAAACCTTAAACACTTTTTAAACATTTAACAGTCTTCAACTGTCCACTTTTCATCATGGCCTTAAGAGGGCCCAGAAGTAATATTAATGTTCAGTCCTACTTGAGACAATCAATAACCTTTCTGCTTATAACTGGGCGGAAGCTACTGTGAGCTATAGGAAGTACCATGGCTCAGATTCAAAGGAATGGGTTTACACTCCACGAATGCTTGGTGGGCTTGGGTGTGTTGTGTCATAGCTCTGGGCTTAGTAACTTCACTCACCAATAAATAAATTTAGGTTGACTTCTAGGGCAAACTCCAGAACACTGATCTCCCAGTTTCAATCGTTGCCTCTTGTCTAAATCTGAACTGTACAGAGGCATGAATTTCTGCTTAGGAGTTTAGGTGGTCAGGTTTAGGCCACTGATGAGCCTATAGCTGGAGCGTTTGGAGCTCTGCTTGCTGATCTTTGAGACACCAGGCATCTTCGCTGGTAGCTGCACCCAAGACCATCACACTGTTTCCAACGGGTAGATGTTCCCTAACTATTATCTGTATGCGACGGTGATGGTGAACCTTTAGAGATGAGTGCCCAAACTGTGACCCAGATCCCACTTACTTAACTTAGAGTCCCAACACTGCAATTAAACCTGAATGTTGATGTTTTAGTTTAGAAAACACAACTCATACATTAATATCCTTCATCTTAAAAAAGGAACAACACATGTGCTGTAGGTTCACCACCACTTTAGAGTATCAGTGCAACAAAATACTAACAAGTGCATGAGAAGAACATTTCCATGACAAAAAGGTTGACACATACTATGATAAATTTAAACTGGTTCTTTTTTTGATTACTCAAAATAATATAATATGTGAATGTACACTGAATTGCCAATAGGAAAATATAGTATGAAATGCTTCCAGAATATTGTGATTGTAGAACCCGCATTTAAAAAAAAATTTCACAGGGTTAGCATTCCGTAGAGTAGAATTCTTCAAATGCTAAAGGAGTCTTTACCGTTTTTTGGCTTTAAAACAGGTGTCAAAAACAAAATAAGCAAGTTTTCTATTTGAGTTTCAACGAGGAAACATAACTTGTCTAAAGACACACTCACTGAAAACAGCAGTTTTGAAAACTATGTATTTGTTCCCCTACTACACAGTAACATTCTTTCAGTTCAACAGTCCCAGAAGCAGTGCAAATTTCCTGGATAGTTCCTGTAAGAGTTTATACAAACGTGGGCTAGGAGAAAAAAATGTGAAGCCTAAATTATTTCTTGATCTTGCTTTTCCTAGTCATTGTGCCTATCCTTCCAAGCTCACCCCCTGAACTATAAGGCTTGACTTCCTGACACCCAGTTCTCAAAGGGTGTCCCCAGCTGACCTGGTTCTTGTGTCCAAAAAGAGAAAGATTGAAATTCATACTCATGTTGATCCATTGGGCCAACGGGGCAAGTTGAAAAGGTCTGTCAAGCTCTTAAGGGGAATGACAGGCGGTTTCTGTTCCAGGGTGACTGTTAGGTTTTGTCCTGAATGAAAGACAACCTACTTCATGTTCTTTCTTTGTTCAAAAAGACCTTTAAAACACTTTTATTGTTACGTGTCTGCAGTATGTAATGATTGTATTTCTGATAGGGAGTTGGCACAGGTGCATAACATATCCTAATTCTTTTTACTTTTCCTTACTTCCCCTTCTTCCATACTTCTTCCCTTTCTTGATTCTTCTCCCACTTGCAAAAGATCTATTCTCTTCATTTATACTTTGAGTTTCTCATATAAGAGAAGCCATACGATTGTTCAAGACGATGTCTGGTTTGTATCACTTAACATTCTGGTCTCAAGGTGCCCCTGTCTTCCTACAAAGGACTTAATTTATCCTTCGTTATGACAGAGCAGCACTCCATTATTTATACTTGCCACCTCTCTTTTGAGAAAACATTCATCCACAACAAGAAATGGGTGAAGGCGGTGGACAAAGCAGGGACAACAAGCCTTTGCTTAGGGCGGATGCCTTGCTTCTGGAAAAAAGTTGGCCTTGTGCTCTGTGACCTATTCTTGAACATTCACACTGTGATATTTCCAATGTATTTGGCTTACTAAGCTTTATAACATCTTAGATAAAGGTCGTTTGATATATTTACCTGTAGTCAAACTTCAGTGGAAACCTGAATGAGTTTCAAATAATCCGTCTAAGCCAGAATTTCTTGGTTTGGTACATTTGCTCATTTCTATTTTGATTTTTGAATCCAGGGGAACACATAAAAGAGAGCAGTGTTTTGACAGTTGGTGCAAATTAAGTGGAGGTTGTTATGTGGCCTCCTTTCGTTTGAAGATACAAGTTGTGATCTTTTTTAGAAGAGCCAAACCTGATCTCCTGGTATTTCTTTGACCAAGCTGTTAAGTACCCAGAATGGGGTTCATCTATTTTGTAAAGAGGCCTGTTTATTTGGGAGTGTGAATTTGGTGGAAAAAAATGATGGTGTACTTAAGCATTTTATCAATATTTTCATGCTAATGATCATTTAAAAATAACACGTGTTGTGCATTTTTTAATAAAGTGCAGTAGAAAAGAAGTGACCATAATGCCAATGCTTACATGATGCTTGATATTTAAAAAATAATAAGTATACAATCAGAAAACTTAAATAAGTACAGAGGAAAGCATAATAACTTTCCATCCCTTCATTCTCAGAGGTAAAGGGTTGACTCTGTGTGTGTGTGTGTGTGTGTGTGTGTGTGTGTGTGTGTGTCTGTGTGTGTGTGTGTGTGTGATGCTTAATGAGGATGGTGACTCTAAATGCCATCGTTCATCACTCATATATTTCTAATTGATCAATTTGAAAATCACTCACACAGGATTTTCTTAAGAAAATTCTAGCATGTATACACTTGAATACATGGCTCTAGTCATAATTGTATATCTTACATCTTTTTCTTATAATTATGAATTTATTTCATTTGCCTTAATGACTAGATATTATGCTGACACAAAATCTATCAGGTAAATTATTCAGTCAGTGGGTACAATTTCTAAAGTTACCTTATACACAAAATAAGAGTATACTTTCCTGACCTTGCTTTAATCTATTGATAAGAGGAAGCGGTATATTTCCAAGAATGAATTTCTTTTTATTGAAATATGTCTAGAATATTTAGGCATATAATTCTAATTTGAAAATCTTTTGAAATGTCTAAGTATTCTTTAGCACAAACAATGCTACACTTACTATCTGAAAGTCAGAATTGGCAATTATTCTACTGAAGCCCTTTCTAATACAGGATTGGGAATAGAAATTTTCTTTTTCTGTTTTGATCTTGAGTCTGAGAGTTAAACCTTTGGCCAAATTTACTTATAATCACAATTTAATATTAGAATCGAATTGTCAAAGACAACCCTGGTATATTAGCACCCTTCCATCGCTGGTCCATTGTACCTGCCACTCACAGTTTCAGCAGGGAAGGACTGACTTGCCCCGTGGTTTCAAAGCATTCAGTGCATGGTCCCCTGGCCCCAGGGTGGGAACACCATGGCGGAAGAGTGTGGTGGAGAAGATTTGCTTCATTCGTGGCAGCAGGGAAGCAGAGTGGGGGAAGAGCGCCAAAGCAGAAGGGGTGTGCAGTTATGCACAGTACCCACAGCTGCACACCAGGAGCTTACCTTTCTAAATGCCTCTCAAGCCAGCCAAGTTGACAGTCTAGCTTACTAGCACAATTTGAAAAGGGAAATATAATTATTGAGTGGATTTTCATTGCCAGGGATTGGATTAGGTGTTATCACGTACGTTGTTGTTAAATGTTCTTATTATTGATTATTTAATAACTCAATTCCCTGAAGTTACTTCCAGCTACCGTGAGATAGATATTCCAGGTACCCAAGGTTTGTATTTTTCCCTGTGATATACTCTCATCGATAGCAATTCTGATGACGAAAACAACTAGAAAGGGGTTGATAGTGAGAAGACAGTGATAGACTAATGTTGTCTTTAGTATAAACAGTAAGCTCACAGAACCTCCAGGCATTTGTAAAATTATGAAATGCATGAAAATTAAGTTTTTCATTTAAACTTAGCAACATAACAGTTATTATTTACTTATTTATTTATTTTGGTACTGGAGCCTTCACACTGAGCTACGCCCTTGGCCCTTTCAATTTTTTAAAATTATGAGATGGGTTCTTAATAAATCACTGAATTGCACAGGCTGGACTGAAACTTGTCATCCTCCTGCCTTAGTCTCCCAGAGAGTCAGAATTACAGGTGTGTGCCGCCATGCCCAGAGCAACCTAGCAAATTTTGGTGTGGGCTTTGCAAATAATGTGGACATCAAAAATAAAGTTTGAAGGACTTTCAGACATATGCAAGGATAATTAAGAAGTAGGCAAAGTTCTAATGTAATTTAATCAAGAACTTCTGAAAATGGTGGTGCATTTCTTCAACTGCTACTGGGTGTTATCTGCTCTCACACTTTGTTGTGTGTGCCTCTGAGAAGGCTCTGGGAGACTTCAGTGCAGAAGATAAGAAGGAGGTTAATCAGTCAGACCTCTCTGCTTTCTGCACTGTTATTTTATCTCAGACAGGGACATTCTTACCTGAAATCCAAAGGGAAGGTTATTACTAGGGCAAAGTATTGAGAACAGGAGGTATTCACCCGAAGACAAGTATTGATACAGTGATCACCACTAATACAATCTTCCTGTTGGCAATTCAGACATTTTTCTCTTCCCTTAATAAATCTATCAATCACTTACATTGTGTAACTTTATTTCAAGTCTGTATCATCCCTGAAAGCAACACATTTCATGTGTTTTCTGCCAGATCTATAAAGTAACATTTTCTTTCCTTTGACATATCTTAACGATGTGACACTTCCATCTCCTTTTTTTTCCTGACAACTCTATAGTGACCGTCTGAATCGCATTCAAAATTATATAGATGTCGAGGAGTAGAGAAAAGGTTATGGTGGGAGAATCCAGGAAGGAGTGGACTCGAATCTCTTCTGAGCCTCTGCTGTTAGGTAAAGAGCAATTCCAAAGACTGTTAAGATGAAGCACAGTTAAATATGTAAAGTACGTGGCAGAGGGCCTGGCAGACAGCATCTGAAACACTACTGTCCGAGAGAACTTCTGCAGGGATAGAGCGCAGCTCGGGGGGGGGGGTGGCTCTGGCCACAGATGGTTGTTCCCATTGAATGCAATGGTGTGTTACATTGAAATGTCAGTGCTCAGTTGGCCCGATCATGCTTCAAGCCCTCACGGCTATACATTTTGGTAAAAGGTGAAAGATTTATTTGATCTAAAGAGAAACCAGAGTGTATGGCTGCACATTTTGGGCAGCACAGTTACCTGCTATTTCTGTCACTGCATGGGCTTCTGTGAGATAGTATTTGCTCTCAAATAAGAGGTTGTAAACGTGGCTTGTGTGGCTTCGGAGCAGAGCTCTAACGTTACTTTATGATAATTCATTTTAACAGGGCTGGGGATATAGCTCAGTAGGGCTGGGGATATAGCTCAGTGGAATAAGCGCTTGCCTAGCAAGTGCAGGGTCCTGAGTTCGATCCCCAGTACCACAAAAAAACAAAAACAAAACATTTTAACATACATTTAAATAGCTGCAGGTGGCTCCTGGTTACTACACCAGACGACCCAGTTCTAGACTGGTGCAAGTATTCCTCATGTGCCTTGACAGTTTTAATTGGCATTTTGTGGTATTTCTCTGATCCCACTGATGCCAAGGGATGACTGTATGATTCTGTCCATGTTGAGTATTTCTGTTGTGTACTTCAGTGTTCTTTCCCTCCAACTGCCCTTAAATCAGCCCACACCTAATGGTCTTACGTGCTTGGCTAGCTCCAATTTTTTAATTTGAAAACTATTATACATCCCACTGGATATAACTAGCCTCACTTATTTTTAAATCGAGCTTCCAAATCAATACAGGACTTTTCGTGGTATGCCTGACATTCCTCAATGAGTGACAGGGCTCGGAGAATGTGTATAAGGAACTGACAGCCTGTGGCAGGAGGTCTTCACCACAGAGACACAACGCACTGGTGTGCTGCTAGTCATCTGTTGCTATTGATAAAGTGTCAGCATTTGCAAATGATTTCCCTTTTATTGTACGGTACTAAAACAGTCTCAATTACTGGGGTAATAATGTCTGGTTTACTCATTTACATTCTGGCACAAGCTCACCAGAGTGGGAAAGAAAGGTGGGACGGATCTGGGGCTGGGCACACGGTGGTTGCTCTCAGACAAGACTGCCTTATGAGATTGGGTCGTTGATCAGAATGTCACCCATGTGTGTCACCATGGAGAAAACTGTTAAAAGCACCACAAGCAATATGATGTCAAGCAATACATTATCCTGATGCCTGGTCATGGAGACTGATCATTTCTCCTCCAACTGCCCGAGTCTTATACAAAGAAAAAAAATAGACGACAGTCAATTGGTAATTAGACTGTTCTAAGTGTAAGAAGTCTGCCTTAAATGAACGTGTTGTCAAGGTGGTATAGGATCCAGGATTCATCTTGTTGACAGAGAACAGGGAAAGCAAATGCATTAGAAGGGGCACTGGGGGGATTAGGACAGAGGTGAAAAGCACAGTCTGGAAGACTTCACAAGCAAAGAGAGGTTTAAACATTCAATGGAAAAGGAGGAAAAGGTCCCCCAAAGACATGCCTGAAGGTCAGGAAGCAATATAATACCGCCAGAAGCATGCAAAATGATTACTTAAGTCAGTTCTCCGAATGCATTCAGGTTTTTGTTTGTAGAAGCCACTTGTGTTTGGAATAGACATAATGAGGGGATTTGGCATCTGTTCTTGTCTGGCTCCTTTACTTATGGGCAGAAAGAAATTGTCATAGGAAAAGATTGCATGTTAGAAATTCTCATTACACTCTGCAGTATTTCTGCCCTGATACAAATAAATGACCATCTACATGAAATTTCATCTGAAGGAAAATTGAGACCACTTCTAATGCATCTTGTTATTAAGGTAAGATGTACACTTTGTGGTTCTGTCAGGATACAGCCTGCTAAGTTCATTTTAGAAAATGGCAGGTGGGCACCAAGACCCCATCAGGCCCTGTGACACTGGAGGAAGAGGGACTTTGGGCTAATGTGGTATCGCTTGCCCATTTAGTTTGCTGTTTCTTTGCTAACAGGTACGTGGACATAAAAGCCCATTAGAGAAGAGTGTGTTCTGTCCGTAAGCAGTGCAGGAATGATCTGATGTGTCTGTTCTATAAACGGATCTAGGCTTCATTTTTAGACAGCAGTGGGTTTCCATTTATTTGGAAACTAATTACAAGTTGGAACGATACTCCTTTTGATGGACAATTCAATTGCATTTAAATTCAAATTAACATCTGCTGTTTATACTTTATATTGTGTGATCTACCTGAATCTAGACAGAAACTGTTTTTTTTTTTTTTTTTTTTTTTTTTTTTGCGGTACTGGGGATCGAACTCAGGACCCTGCGGTTGCTAGGCAAGCGCTTATTCCACTGAGCTATATCCCCAGCCCCTCTAGACAGAAACTGTTAAAAAAATTAAAGATCTGTGGCTGGAGAATCTTTGTTCTCTGGAGAGTTTAATGGAAAAAACGAGCATTTCATAAACCCTCTTCATTGGAACCAGCTTGCAGTTGCCCTCGAACATGAAGAATATCTTTTTTCCTCCCCACAAATGTACCAGAGAGAGTTGTGTAAATTATCCCAAACATACTGTGCTGCAAAGGAGGCTACTAAAAGCGTTGGACATTTTTCAAATTATAAATGTGTTTTGAATGAATAAATCACACGTATACTATTCCTGTATTTTTGTTCTGATACTGTCTTCTATTGAATTCACTCATATATATTCATAAGAGAATTTAAATTCCAGATACTCATCCTTTTCATACAGGAGTTCATTTATAGCTACCCTTGATATGCATGAACCGCATATTCAGAAGCAGTAATACTTATCTATAGGAAATATATAATCCATTTTTAAAGACTCCATTCCTGATTGCAAATAATCATCTGTGGCTCACGTTTTGAGTATTTTGCTGTCCTTGAAACAAATCGCAGAACACCTGACGGTGTTATAGAGGACAGAAGAGGTGGGTGTGCACACGTGTGCGGAGTCGGTGCTCCAAAGTCCCTGCAGAGTGTGGCTGAAGATGTACACGACCCATGGGTAGGCGTTAGTTTTGCAATCACGTAGTGATTGACAGCACTGGCACATCCCCGTAAGTATTTAGGGTAAATATGTAAAATGACAGACAGTTCTTACATCAAGATACCGAGTCTAACATTGGTCCTCAGATCTCATTTCCAACCCCGAAGGGGCCTCTGGTACTGTGGACTGGTCGCTTCTATCTTTCACACGTACTAGTAGGATGATAGAACTTATTATTGGAGAAGATTTTAATGTTAAATCAGTATAAACATAAAAGATACAGTAAGCTATGACGGGCATCTATTAAAATAAGACCTCAAGATCTTTGCATGGTGTAACCATTTATTTACAGTCATTCATTTGATAGAGTACAGTTTTCAAGCCCCAAATTACACAATCCAATTCATTATTAACAATTCTTAGATGAGGTAAGTCAGTGCAAACCTTCACAGGGAGTCTCAAGAGGGAGACCAAGTTTAGACATTCAGGATCCCAAATCCCAGGCACCCTCCCTCCCAGTAGCTAATCTTTGC
Source organism: Dinomys branickii (assembly GCA_004027595.1). Taxonomy (NCBI): domain Eukaryota; kingdom Metazoa; phylum Chordata; class Mammalia; order Rodentia; family Dinomyidae; genus Dinomys; species Dinomys branickii. The sequence continues at coordinate 150,285 of PVLD010002673.1, read as the reverse complement.
TTTAATTCTGGCAAGCTGTCTTATCCTCCCTAACAATCCATCTCTCCAGAATTCTTCCTGGTTAGCAAAGATCAATAAACGACTCAAGCTCTACCTTTAAATTTTTTCTCCGTTGATGCCCAGAATTGTTCCTACAAGCAAAAAAGAAGAGACCGAGAAGGCTAATGCTGTGCCAGACACTGGCAAGTTGGCATAGGCAAAGGGGAACCACCTTGCACACTGGCGGGGACACAGACTTAGCAGTGACCTTGTGCATCTTTCTTCCAATATGGTAAACACACTGGACCTGTCTTTCAAAGAGAATGCAAATTAACAACATTTTTTAAAAATGTGAATGCAAACACATAGTCCTAGTGGTAGTATATTCAAAAATCAGACTGCCAATTTATTATTTTATAAAAGGAAATTTAACTGCTCAGTGTTCAAGAATATTCCTAATAGCATAACCAAAACGTAGCCTTTTAAATCCAATTTAAGAGGAAACCAAGACATAGTCAAAAGTTTGCTTTAAAAAGATGAAACTGTATGAAATAAAATGCTGCAAAAAAAACCACAGACAGCCAATTCCTTAATATTTGAAGAGTATGTACAAAACAATTAAACAATGTCAGTTTAAAAATGGGCAAAAAGCTAGCTAGATATCTTGCAAATAGAAACAATCAATCCACAGAGAAACAAGTTCAAATGAACCTGATAAACATCCCACATAGCTAAAAAATGAAGCTCAGCATGGTGGCACACACGCATGGTCCCCCCACTGGGAAGGTAAGGCACGACGATCACAAGTTTGAGCCCATCCTGGGCAACTTAGACCTTGTTTCCAGTAAAAAATAACAAAACTCTAGGGAGTAGCTCAGTATGACAACCCTGTGTTCAGTTCCCAGTACCACACATGCATATGCATGCCCACGCACAAACACTTTTGCCCTGTGAATTTGGTAAAATTAAATGTGATACTACTTAGCATCAGTGAGGATGTGGAAAAGGAAGGTGCTGTGGTCTGAATGTACCCCATGTCACCCCAGATTCACGTGCTGACTTTCCAAGGCTAGGAGTATCAGGAAGAGGGTACTCGTGAAGAGTGCTGGCCCTTGAGAATGCGATCAGTGCTGATGAAAGAGACCCGAGAGAAGCCCCTTGACCCTTCTCCATATACGAGCAAAGCCAGAAGAAGCCACTGTACATGGCCCAGGAGAAATCAACCCTCATCAGAGGACAGATCTGTTGGTACCTTGAGCCTACATTTTCCAGTCCCCAGGACACTGGCCACTACCTGCACTATTTTCTTATAGCTGCCTGAAAAAATGAAGACAGACACCATCTCAGACACTGTGTGTAGCGTTATAAGCTTTTCTGTAAGGAGACTTGCTGTTATGAATCAAAATGCTAATTTTGGCTAATTTAATTAATTAGTCAACCGTCACCTCCCAGGATTCACGCTAACTACACTTACACAAGTACACTGAGGGGTTTGAATGGAGTGGGCTTTGTGAGAGCAAGCACAGAAGTCTCCATCAGCAGGAGACCATAGATAAATTGCCTTCCTGTATTGAAACAGATACACTTACTTCCTCTGTGAAAAGAATGAGTTCAGTCTGTTGGTGCCAATGTACAAAGAGCTTTAAGGTATATTAAAGGAAGTGTAAAGTAGGTGTTCATACAGATGGTGTATAGTCCACTTTTCAAATACATGAAAAAGTCATTCACTTTACCAACAGAATATACTTAAAGGAATAGGTGATAGATGTTTACCTTTTATAGTTTCCTTTATAGTTTCCCTTTCATTTTCCATTTGAAAACATTTTCTGTTTGCCTAGATTTCATTTTATTCACATTAAGTAAATTTAAATAGACACACACATATGCAGTGGGTATATACATGCACCCACACTTTTGTGAATTACTGTTTAGATAAGCAACTCAAAGGAGTCTTTGCTCCATATCATTTGAAGTCTTTTAGCTGAAATTTTAATTGTTGATTCTTTCTTGGCTGGTCACTGATTTAATCTAATCCAAAATGCAATTCTACTCTCATCACTTGCTTGTTGTATGACATTACCCAGGTAGTTAGCTTGTCTTCTAGGTCATTATTGATGTTTGTTTTCCTCGGTAAAATAAGTGAAATGCTGACGACGGAGACGCTGTAGGATGGAGCATGGCTGTGCACATAGTGATACCTGGAACCTAAAGGTCACCCCATACATGTTATTTTTCATTCATCGATGCTTTCTGCCCTGCTCTCTCAGTGCCTCCTCCCCTTTTCCATTACCTCCTTCTGTTCTGCCCCGAGAGGTTGTGCTGCAACCTAGCGTCAAAGCACTGTAGCTAACATGGGTCAAACACTCTCCCTACACGGCTGGAGGACCTAAGCACCGTCTGTGACATTGCTTCTGGTAAGTGACTCACAGTGTAGTTTTGGAACACAGTTAGTTGAAAATTGGAGAATGCCTGGACTGTGACTAACAGCATCAAACGAAGATACATTCTTTCTCAATTTTGTTTATTATCTACGACCCAGTCATGCTTTCCTCTGCCTACAAAGAGTGTGGTGTTGATCTCAAAAAAAAAAAAAATCCCAGCAGTTTAAACTCTGAGAGCTGAAGCATAGGACTCCTGGAGAGTATGACTTACCTTCCACATGGAGGAGTGGAAATGGAAATTTGTCAGTCCTTGCTGTGTGGCAGACATGGTGTCCACTGGCTGGCATACGCTTTGTAGCTTAATCTTCAAATATCCCTCTCTGCGTCTCCTAGAACAAGAAACAGGCTCAGAGGTGTTAAGCAACATGGGCAAGGTCAAGCTCCAATCATGGCAGAATCCAAGTTCAAATCCAGGTTCAGGTGATGGCAAAATTCATACTTCTTGTGTTCATTGCTGACCAGTTGACGTTTACCACTCCAGTCATTTTTACAGCTCATTTTCAAACCTGTTCTTCATATTTCCTGTCAACACTGGCCTTACAATATATAACCCATATGTCATTTCCTCATCAGCATTAACCTTTCTGTTTAAAGAAGTACCACAAAGTTCTCTTGAGTTCAGTGGAGTAATTTTTCAATGACTGCTTTATAGGAGACTACTTGTTGGCATGAGCTGTTTGCTACCCCTTAGATGGTAGCACTTGGTTAAGGGAGTTGACTTTGTGTCACTTGGCTGTTTCAATGCTTTGGCTCTTCTTCACTGAGAGGTGAACCATCCTCCTCGACCCCTGCCTCTTGCAGTGCCAAATCTGATAGGATCCTGTCAGCATGTCGCAGTTTGCCTGGTCATGAGTGCTGATTTCCTAGCTTGGCTGCACAGGTCTTGGACATAATGAGGTAGGATCCTACAGAATGTGGTTTTCATTGCCCTTTTCTCCTTACACATGGTCACGACCCCAGCTCCTGGTGTGTTGTGCTGTGCCTTGCCTGTTACTGTTTCCTTCAGCATTAGATCTACACATGGATGTGAAGCATTCAAAATTGATTGATATTTTATGTACTGGTTCTGGGCATTGAATTCAGGGCCTTTGCATTGAGCTACATCCCCTCCCATGTTTTAATCTTTTTATTTAATGCTTTTTATTTGGAGGCAAGATTGTGTGAAGTTGCTCAGACTGATCTCGGACTTGTGATCCTTGTGCAGCATCTTCCAAGAGTGCTGGGATCACAGGTGTGCACCGTGACACCTGGTGCTAAGTTGGTTTTTCTGTGCAGCATCCAATCTGCACTTCTTGTCAGTAGCTCCCACTTATGTTTCGTGCCTAAGAAACGTGATGCTCTTATGCTACCCACATTTCTTTTAGACTGCTGGAGATGCTTGGGCAAGATAGAATTATATTGTGTACTTTACTGTTTAATAGCTATTGCTGTGTAACAAATCTTCTTAGAAAGCAATGGTTGAAAATTATCTCCATTTATTTACTTCAGGACTTTGTCAGTTAGTGATATAAGATCTGGTTGACCAGATACTTCTTCTAGTCTCAGCTAGACTTCTTGACAAACATGTGGTCCACTTCAGTCATTTCTATACCAGCTTCCTTTAGCTTGGCTGGGATTTCACATGTATAGGCTGTTTGGGTACAAATGACCATTGCAGAAAGCTGGCTCTGTGTTCTGAGAGATGGCAGACCAGGCAAGGGCTGCAAGAGCTGGGCTCAGAACTCCCATATTATTATCTCCACTGTGTTCCATTGGGCCACAATGAGTTGCCAGGACCCTATGTATGGCAGGTGGGGAAAAGGACTCCACCCCTTAAAGAGAAACTTTGAAGCCATGTAGCAAACGTTATGATGCAGAACAAAGTGGACAATTAGAGTCCTTTCTCTAAGGAGTTCACCAAAGTTTGCTTCTTTATTGCTCTTTTCCTCTTCCAAGTAACTTTTTACTCCTGGCTATTCTGTGCCAAGGTCCTGTCAGGGTGAGCAGGGTAAATCCAGTGACAGATGAACCCTGGTTTACTTGTGATGTTTGAGAGAGAAATTGTGGAAGGACTTACAAAGAGAGAAGTTACTGGAATTCTGCAGTCTACCCAGGACTCAGGGTGATCACTTGGTATTGGAACTGCCTTGTCACAGAAGAGTTTGGAGAACTGGGCTAGGCGTCGGGGAATGGGCCCCAGCCTGCTGTAGTACAGGGACACTTTCTTCTGGGCTCTGATAAAAGTCAGGGCAAATAACTGAGGCTGCATAAACATTTTCCTTCTCCATGCTTATTCTCAACTGTCACTGCTGCCATATAATTGTAGCTGCTTCAGAAAGCAGGTCATTCTGGTCTCTCACAGCTGTTTGCTAACTGATGTGCAACCCTGGCTCAACAGCTAAATAATCTGATACAGGTCACATCCAGGCATCTCCAGAAATCCTGAAGCAGCCCTTGTCAGCTTTCTTCTATGAAATATTAAATCCTCATTTTGTTCCTTGAGAGATGGACTCTGAGATGAGATAAGTTTGATAAACATTTATTAAATTAATAATTATTAGTTGCCACAGTTTTTCAAATATGGTTGTTAACACATTGAAATACACCTGGGAAAATCAGCTCTAAAGAAAAATAGGTCCTTCAGGGTATACTTCTGCTCCTGTCCCCTCCCACCCCACCCCGAGGTGACTTTCCATCCTTCTCTGCCTGCTGCAGCTCCCCAGGGGCTAAGCCCAGGAGAAAGACTCCCTGGGATCTGTGCCACATGACTTCTGTTGTGTTAGGCGTAGACAAGAGGAAAGGAGGGAGGAGAAAGGATGGTGGCTGGACTTTAGAATGGCAGCGCCCACAGGGCCAGCTTCCCCAGAGCCACAGTTCTTCCTGGGCTCTAGAAATGCTCCAGGGCTGTGCACAGCTTTTTCATGTGTTTTTCCCCTTCCCGGGGTGCATCTGCCTTCCGGCATGACCTGCGTAACTCTGCTGCCCCTACCTTAGGCATTCCCTGTTCCCAGGGGTTCCTATTCTGGGAGTCAAAGACCACACTGACTTCTAGTAGATATAAAGCAGGGGACTGGTAACTTTTTTTTTTTTTTTTTTTTTTTTTTTGCGGTACTGGGGATCGAACTCAGGACCCTGCGCTTGCTAGGCAGGCGCTTATTCCACTGAGCTATATCCCCAGCCCCCGGGACTGGTAACTTTAACAGAGAAAAAAAATAAAGAAACTTACATAGTAAAGAAATTGACCAAGGCAGGAGGATCTTTGTGAGTTTGAGACCAGCCCGGGCTACAAAGTGAGCTCAATGGCAGCCTCAACTGCATAGCGAGACATCTCAAAAAGACAAAAACAAACAAACAAACAAAAAAGAAATTGTCCTCCATTTCCACTACCCTCTGAAAGAAAGTTAGCATTTCCGTCAGTTATGAATGTAAGCAGAAGGCAAAGCAGTGCCCCTGGTTTGCCGAGGTATCAGCACTTGTGATCTCACAGATATTTTCATATGACATTACAGCTATTATGATATTGGGAAAGACTGTTTATCGTTCTCATGCTTTGAAACTCTGTTAGTTATGAGACTTGATGCTGGGTCCTACTACTTAAATATGGGCAAATAAATAAGCTCTTGTATTCCTACACTAAAGTTTTGTTTCTAAAAATATTTTGTCAGGTGAATTTCATTTTAATAGGAATTCTTTTGTTACCATTTTCTTTAAAATTTTCTGTGTTTTCTAATTGGGCTCATTGGCTTCACCAGACTCTCTTTCTCTCTGCCTCCTCCCTTTACACACACACACACACACACACACACACACACACACACACACACGCTATGCAGAACATCTGAACTATCAGAGTGAATCATGTTTCCTGTAGGGCCATGACTGACATAACACAAAGTTCGCAACTTATTGGCCAGGGCATCCATTTTTCGTGCTCATGGATTAGTGCTTGGTGGAACTAGGCTTTCCCGAAATGCACTTAGGAAAGGATGTCCTGGAGGAAAGGCCCATTGTGGGAGAGCTCCAGATGTAGGAGTGGTTCATCATGGAGAAGGTTGGAGAAGAAAGGGACCATAGCCCTCCGATCCTCGCCTGTCACTCATACCTCCCCAGCATTCTTCCCTCCCGTGTACCACAGACTTTTCTTTTGGGTCCCTTGCTCTTGCAATTCAGCACCTCTCCTCTCTGTCCCTGGCTGTAACCCTCTCCCCACACCCTAGGCCCCGATTCCATAGCCCTCTGTTCTATCCCCACAGTGAGGACACAATAACGGTGCACAGTATCTGCTACAGCCAGCCCTACAACAGACACAACAGTGATTCCGAGCACCAACGAGGCTCAGTGTTCATCTTCACCTGGGGACTATCTTTTAACTCTTTTACCTTTGCCATGGAAAACACATGATTAGTCCTGTCAGGGGAGGCAAGCCAGTCTCACAGATATTTTTCTTATCTCTGGTTCCCTGCTAATTAACTATGAAGAACCAGAGGTGACCACTGCTGTGATGTTGCAAATGCACGCTCTCCTCCATTAAATGCACTCTCGGAGGGCAGTGTTTTCCTTCTGTTTACTCTGGTATTCTCGGGTCCTAATACCAGGAGCTCAATTATGCATATTGGATGAAGAAATGAGATGCAAATTTAAACTAGGGCAAGGACGGTTTGCTTTGTCAACAGATTTAGTGACTGAAAAACCATACTGAAGGAACTTTATGGACAGCATTCATATTTTATTCATAATTAGATCCAATAAGGACCACATGTCCTGGTGGATGCTTACTGACTGAGCCATGACCCCAGATCGTACCTCATATTTCTGAAAGGCAGAACCAGACTTAAACCATTTACCCTTTAGAAAGATAAACCCCGACACTGACACTCTGCTGAATATTTTGTTGTTCTGCCGGTATTTACAAAATATTTACAAGGACTGTGGAATTGTGAATATCTTCTTTGATTTTCGTTTGATACTCTCCATGCTAAAACCTAGTGCTCTTAAAACTAATCTTGCAGATAATAATTCTTTGACACTTACTTTAAGAAGCATAGAGAAAATGCACATCTTCACTTATCCTTTTTAGTTGCTTATGTGCAATGTGTAATAATATATGTAACATTATATTATATATAAACCACGATCTTACATGTATCTTCCCTGGTGATCAGCCATTTTTTCTCATTTTTCCCAAACTCTTTTAATCTTATTTGGAATATGAAAGATTCTGTTTTTGTAATTATCTTTTGAAAGCTAGAAATCGTACATGATGGTTTAGCTTACAAATTATTCTTGTTTTAAAACATTAATTTCCCAACCACAATCACCCTGAGAGGAGCATTTTCTCCTTTTCATCGTTCTGCTTTAAGCCCATAACTTTGTATCCCCAAGAGAATTATTGTCCTTTTCCCTTAGAGCTTCTTAAAGGCCTCACTGAAGTTTGAGTTTTCTCCACATTTTCTCCCTCTGATTTTCATTGTGCTGTCACCTGTGGCAGTGGTTTTTTAAAGAATTTTTACCCTGCAGTCGGAATTTGGAGCTGTGCCTCACATGGCCAGTTTTTCAGCGTCAGACTTGTGTGCTGTCATCCCCCGGCAGATGGCTGCAAAGTTACCCTTCGGCTTTGAAGGAGAGGCGTAAAGATGAGTTTCTGTGTCTGCTCTCGAATGCTTGGTAAATAAAGTAGATCATTCTGCCTGGTAAGTAAAACTTCAGATGGCAGGGGCGTGGATACTATACTGCAGAGTGTAACTCTGGGATTTACAGCCGGTGCATGTGTGCGTTTGACCTACTCTCTGAACGTCTCCAGTTTTGTCCCTGCAGCCAGCTATCGTCTCACCAGTGCCTGTTTCTACCTCTCCCGGTCAGTGTTGGCATGGGAGTGCCTCCTGGCCCCTCGCTGTACCTGCTGCAGCTCTGCGCCTGAGAAGCAGGACAGCTGACAGAAAGCAGAATTTAGAAGGCGTCACAGGACCTGAGTGATGGCCTGTAGGCAGAGCACTCCAGTTTCGGTCTCTGACCTCTCTGACATCGATTACTGCAACTCCGATGCCTTCTTGGTGTATCGCTGGCTTTTGTGTGTGTTTCAGAGGAGACGGTGAAATCGGTGTAGATAATTGCATTCCTTTTCTAGGTCTGCCATAACAAAGTGCCACACGCTAAACGGTTTAAACAAAAGAAATGGGTTAGCTCACGGGTGTGGGGCCCAGGAGCTCAGCGCACGTTGTTGGCAGCAGGGTTTCCTTCTGTGGCTGTGTGAAAATCATGGCTGCGCGGCGTTTTTCCATTTCTGGTAGTTTGCTAGCGGTGTTCGGTGTTCCTCCACTGTAGAGGCGTCAGGTCAACCTTTAGCGTTGTCTTTGATGGCATCCTTGCTGCTGAGCCTCTGGGGTCCACTTGTCTTCTTCTTGGTCATAGTGAACCAGCAATCTTAATCAGACCATCTCTAAAAACGCTGTTTCCAAATAAGGTCATGCGCTCAGTTATGGGGCATTGGGACATGGATGCTAGGGAGACACGAATCAGCCCGTACGGTGTCAGAGATGATCGAGGGCTGTGGCTATCTGTAAAGGAGCCGCAGGATGAACAAGATGAACAGGGCCTGGCTCCTCAGTCACATACTTCGCCTTGGAGGCTTCTTTTCTCCAACTGCTGAGAGCCCTTTTTCCATGTCATTCTGTATCTTTGCTTTGGTTCACATCAACTATTGCGGTTGCTCCTTTTCTGTCTTTTTCTTATTGTCCTTCATGGCTCAGTCATGCTCTCCATTGTACTGGTAAATTGGCTGGTTCCATATTGTATGTCCTGTCCTGAAACTTCACTCCTAAGCCCCCTTCTGCCAGCTAAGAAGAATCACAACTGTGACTACAAGACAGTTCTCAGGAGCTCCTGCTGGGGAAGCATACATCCTTGGTCAGTGACCATGCCCAGGGCCGTTACGATGGTGGACCAAATACTGTATCGCGACCACTATGAGCCAAGTCATGAAAAGTATTAAGATATCTACACAAGTAATGATGCAGGTGAGAAAAGCTTTTACTTTTGTTGTCTAAGTGGTTAAGTGCTCAGTTGCTTTAAGGTGATGATAGTGCAAATTAACTCGTTATGGGTATTAGAGAGCTGGTCCTGGGTTTCTCTGTCTTGTGTTCTTTCTCTCTTCCTCTCAACCTACTGATGTAAATAAAAACTACAATGAATATTTAAATTTTAAAAATTATTACAGTGTTGGCATGCTTAGGGGCCCTAAGGGAGATTTTTGCAGGCGAGGGCCCCAGGGTAAATTATGCACATGTGCAAGACATCAGCAACAACAGCAGGCAGTGAGGAGCAGAGCAGATTTCAAGAGCTCACAAGCAGCCTGTGTCTTTATTGTATAATTCTTATAGAGGTTGTTATCACATATTTACATCCTTGTATGGTGCCATAACCAGTACATGCATATTTGCCTGTGCTGAGTCACAGTTACATTACTGTATCCCAGTGTGTACCTGCACTAGACAATGAGGGTCACATCCTCAGGTGTCCTTAGATGCCCCTGAGCTTTGAAGCAGTCTGAATGGTTCCCCAGAGACAGTAAAAGAGACATTGCCTCCACTCTTCAAAATATTCCTATAGCTTCAAGCACACTCATCCATCCTTCTTGTCACTCTCTGCAGCAATTCTGTAAGTCCTCTTTTAAATATCTAGTTCTGATTTCATGGCTGCCTCAATGTCCTGAATCATGTCAAAACATTTACCTGTCATGGTCAGTTTGATTTTGGGGAAGACCAGATGCCGCGCAGTGCTGTATGCAGTGCTTTAGGTGGATACAGACACAGCGTCGTGTCTTCATGAGACTGCGTCTTCCTGGGAAGCTCCTGGCAGCAGCATTCGACATATCTTTTATGTCACCCTGTGAAGACCCTCTAGGACATGGACTCCAGAGCTGCTGCAGAGAGTGGCAGATCGGCGGGCTGTGATCCTAAGACTCAGCAGGCTGAGACAGGAATAGCGCCATGAGCTCAGAGTCAGTCTGCACTGCATGGTGCGTTCAAGGCCAGCCTGGATTACATAGAGACCTTGCTTTAAAAAACAAACAAAAATGTGGCAAATGAGGGAGGCATAAAGGGGGAATGTTTTGAGGACAGTTAATGACTGTCTTTAAATGTAGTTTTTTAAAAAAAATTAAACATTTCTCAGTCTTTGTATGTCTTTGTATTTCTCCTCCTTTCCTTCCTTCTCTGTTTTCCAGTCTTTGTCCCTTCCTCTCCAGACACACACACACACACACACACACACACACAC
>PVLD010002673.1:0-139512 GCA_004027595.1 Dinomys branickii | reverse complement strand
CACACACATACACACACACACACTAAGAATATAGCAGCAACAGTTGACATGCAACGGGAAAGCGCCTGTGCTCAGGGTGATTTCAGGACCGAAGAGAGGCTCATCTGCCTCCAAGAATCCCCTTCTACCTGGGGGCGCTCTGCCCACTCCCTTCTGCTACAGTGTGAAGTGTCATACAGTGTGCACCAGTGCTTCTGCCGCCGGAGTCATGTACAAGCCTTGCACTTGGGCTGCACGCCTTCTATGCCAAGCAATAAACAGTGCATGCTGAAATAAAGTCATTGAAATTGCCAGTATTAAAAATTGATTAAATGTCCATTATTTAAAAAACTCTTTGTTACCACAGTCATAACTCCCATATGAGTGGTTGAAATGCACAGGCAGCCTGGAACCTGGCTGAGGGACCAGCAGTTTATTGGGAAATGCTTTGGTTCATCTGCAGACAAAGCTGATACTTTTTTTTAGTTTAAAGAGAGAGAAAACAATAAAAATGATATAAAATTTTGAAACAAGATGATAGGAAATTAACAATAGTTATTGTATTGCATGTTGTTATCTTCAACAGTAGTTGCTCAGATTACCAGATAGAGATATGCAAAATTGATCAAACTATAAACACTAATGATTCCTTTTAATTAACTAATAGAAATTGGTAGTGCAATTATCTTAGCTATCTTGTGTGTGTGTATATATATATATACATATACATATATGTACATATATATATGTATATGTATGTATGTATGTATCTTTTTCCCCCTTCTCTTTTCTCTTCCACCATCCCAGTTCTTTCCTTTTGAGCAATTTCTTTCCCTTTCACAGTATCTATTGTACCTTTGGATTTTATTTACTCTTTCAGGTTCTTACGCCAGGGAGGCAATGCGATGTTTACACATGCGGGCCTGATTTATTTCACTTATGAATATGGTCTCTAGATGCTTTCGACCCCAGGCACTTTCCCTCCTCTCTTGACTCAGGTTCATTTGTGAGGTTAACAAACTCTTGTTGCAGGTGGTTGTGCAAATCAAATAAGATGCTACACGATAGCACTTAGCTATGTCTAGCACCAGAAGGCCTTAGTAAGTGTTTGTTTTCTTTCTGTTTTGTGTCCTTTACTCTGAATCAATTCTAAGTTGATGTCATGAACAGGTAGAAAGAAAAGGGTTGAAGCCCACAATTGCCTGTTTGTTACTCAGATGTAGCCCCCTCCTTTCTTTGTTTGGGGCTTGCACGTGTATAGGTTCATCAGATGGATTATGTCTTGCCCTGGAAGACTGAGACCGGAGAAGTGAAGAGCACACAGGGGGCTCCTAGAGGGGCCATAGGGGCAGGAGTATAGTGAAGATAAGAAAGGCAGAAAACTGGCTACAGTAAATCTTGCCAATCTGAGTTCATGGGCTCAGTGCCCTACTGGGCCCCTGGATGGAGCAAGGCGGCCAAGTACTTACTTCATAGTCTACCTAGTGATGCTCAAATACAGCAACTCTTTTTGTATCCACCATGACTCCTAGAGAATTGCCCTGCCTATGGCAGGTTCTCAGTGAAGTGTTTAGTGACTGGGTGATTTCTTCAATTAATCACTGAATGTTAAATATGGAAGGGTCCTGAGAGATCACATATCACAAACTTTTTTCTTTAAGAGTAGGATTTACTGAGCCAAAGAAAGTTTCTGTCTGTGAGGGACAGAAGGGGACCCACAAAGTGGGTTGCCCACCAACCCTGCTTCTTAAGGTGTTTATTGAGCAAAGCCACAAGGTGAGAAGGGCTTAAGGTGGGACAGTACTGTAACCAATCAGTAAGATTGCAAGTATAGTCCTTTAGGTAATATTGGCCCAATGGCACATCATAAGGTGGATGTGAAGTGGGACAAAACTATGATCAACCAACAAGTATACAACAAGTACAATCACAAGGGTAATATTGATTAAATAGGGATCAAATGGGAAAACAAATCACATGGCAAGTGCACATGGGCAGACAAGGACTTCTCTGGAAGGGGTGGGTTAAGGTTTGGTTCTCCACCCCAAGGTGATTGATGCCCATTTAGAATATCAGTCACTGCTGTTCATCCCTAGGGGAAGTACTGAGTGAGCAGTTCATCTTTTTCTTGAAGCCTGGCCTTCAGTGAATGTACCTCTGCATTGACCTCCTGGGGTCCCAAACTGTTGTTTTGCAGCTGGGAATTTGAAGCCAGACTCGGTATCCTCCCAGAGTGTACTCTAGAGACTGTGGCCCATGCTGTAGATTCCAAGCCCAGACTCCAACTAGGACAGGATTCAGAACCTGCATTTAAAACTGGAATTAGAGAAAATCTTGACTCCTTCCAGCTGCTGCTTTTGTTTCACTCCATAGGCAAAAATTCCTAGGTATCTTTTTCTTGGCATTGGAGTCCAAGATCTATTTATTTTCTAATTAAAAACACCCGGAGCACTAGCCACTGTTTCTTTGTCTTTAGGGCACAGCGTGTAGGCCTCTGTAGTGTGCTATGCTTTCTGGTCTTTCCATGCCAGGTCATGGTGCTAGAAGAAAGATAGATGTGTGGTTTGTGGTCATAGATATTTATTAACTATTGAGTAGGGTCAGTAACTGTGCTCCAAGCAGCTCTGTGCTTTGCAGCTTTTGCGCAGTGTGTAGGAACTGACCTGGTCAATCGTGCACCCGCTGTCCCTCCAGGCTCATCTGCCTGCTGTCCGTGGTGCTGACCTTAGGCCTTGTATACGTGCCGGGTCACTTCTGAGTGCCACTGGTACTACCTTTTGCTAATCAAATTCTCCTCCGCCTTCAGGACTGCTGAAGACGTATTTTCCTGAAGCTCCCCCTCCTTGACTATCATCATCTATTCATCCACTGGTCTCCTTTTGCTACATCCTTAAAACCTTTGCAGTTTGGCCATCCTTCCATTCTTTGTTGTGTTCTGTGGACAAGTTGCTCTGTTTCTGTTTGCTGTATGAAACTTATTAAACACTTTGTGAATGAATGGGTAGTCAAAGTGCCTTAGGGTTGCCAGAGAAAATGTAGGTGTCCACTGAAAAGCTGAATTTCACATACACGTTGAAAAACATTTCAGTGTAAGTCTGCCCCAAATAATGCAAGAAACATTTTTGTAATTTGAAAATCATTGTTTATTATCGGAAATTCAAATTTCACTGAAAGTCTTGTATTTTTATTTGCTAAATCTGGCAACTGAAGCTAGAATTTTTTTTCTTCAGATTTCTCTGAAAAGAAATTCTCCTTTGGAGCGTAGACTAGAGATTAAGCAATTCACTAAACTTTAAAAAATTAACACTTATAGCACAGGTGTACCTGAACTTTTTTCTGCTCTAGTTCTTACCTATGCAATTTTCACTTGCTAGTAGAATTTCTTGTAACACACTTTTTTTCTCTGTATTAGAAAAATCTTATACATGCAGAGTTGTGCACATACTTTTTACTAATCCTGGATTTCCATGGTTACCTATAAGAACAATTAGCATTCAGAATGGAAACAAAGGGGCACCATCAACGACTGACATATAAATGTATAAACATCTATATGTCGTTCTATAAGTTGAAGCCTTGCCTGCCTGGCCCTACTCTCTCTGAGCTCTGGTACTGGCCTGTCCCCAAGATTTCTTCCTCTTACCTTGCTTTACTAAGTCCATAGTTCTCAATGTGTGATTGGAACCCAATGAGCAACTATGGGTCACACCCAGGAACCTGTCAGAAATGCACCTTCTCGGGCCTCTCACAGTCGGACTGCCTCAGAATCTCTGGGGATGGAGCCAGCGATCCCAACTTGAACAAGACTTCCTGGTGGTTGTGATGTGCATTTCAAGAACTACTGGAAAAACTGACGCTGTCCTGTGTTTCTGCATGTAAAACACAGGGGTTGGAGGGGAGAGGAGAAGGGATGTAAAAAGAATTAAGATAAGGTATGTACAGGTATGAGGTCCCCATGATGAATGTAATAATTATGTACTAGAAACATACACTAATAAAAATAAAAATTAAAGCAAAACAAACCATGCTTTGAGATTTGAAAAAACATCAATGCTGAGTGATTACCATTTTGCTTAATGTATCAGCAATTAAATCTAAACAGTAGTTCAACTTTGGTTGGCCTTTCCTGTTTGTCTTTTGTTCTCTCCTTCTGTGTAGTGTCTGTTCTGTGAAGCTAAGACCTTGTGTCTTCTTTTTGACCAAGTAGGGATGTGGAGAGGAAAAGACCTGGTCTTTGTGCTTCCTACCTGGCCGTCCCTGCAGGGCGTGTCTTCTTTGTTTATTTTGTCGTCATCATCTTGGTCATCGTTCTCTTCCTCCTCCTCCTCCACCTTTTGCCCCTTCTTTTATTTGGTTGGGATTTCCAGGGACCAGTGAGCTTCTCCATGCAGGCAGTTCTCCTGTCCTTATCTTTCTCTCTCCTAGGTGACACTGGGCTGCCTCTTCCAGATGCGTGCGAAGGCCCCTCTCCGCACACAGGAAAGCCCGCTCTTTGCCTTTCTTTGCGGCCTGCTCCTCTGTTCTGTATTCGGAACACTTCTTTCTTTTCTTCGGTCTTAGGATCTCTGCTCCCACTCGCTTTCTAGCATGTGACTACTCGGCAACGATCCCATTTGACGTGCCCATTCCAACTGTAAGATCCAGTTCTCACCACTGCTGCTCCCACTCTGTAAACAGCAGTGATGCTTTCAAACACACACAGGTATGTGAGCAAATGAAATTTGTCTCTTATGCATTCCAGAGCTGGCTGTTTACTAAGGTTCTGTGTAAGTAACTCATAATTACCTTTGTTTCCTACAGAGGACAGTTCTATTTCTTATTACATAAAACTGTGAACCAGCAGTTTATCCCTTTAGATGTCAATTAGAGAAGAAATTTTTCCCAATTCTTATCTTGCTCTTGAGTCTAACATTCTATCTTGCAGCAGTCCATAAGCCAGATAAAAGTTACAGCCTGTCTTTGGCAATTCACTTTTTTTTTCTTTTTACTAGATTTAACATATGCACAACATAAATCCACTCTTTTAACCATTTGAGCCAACATTAAATTCAGTGAATTTTTACTATATTCATAATACTGTGTAACACTTAACAATTCCAGAGGATTCCTATCACCCCGTAAATAAACCTGTTAGCTGCTAGTCGTCAATTCGTTTTCTCATCCCTCTACCCCTTGGAAAGCAATGATACAGTCTCTCCATAGATTTTTATTTTTCTGGAGATTTTATTTAAGTAGATTCATAGTTTGTTGCTTTTTGTGCCTGGCTACTATCTATTATAGCTTGTATCTAGATGTCCCTGCAAAGCCTCCTGAAACCTCAAGTTATAGGTGGTGAGTTTGAAAGGTGTCTGGGTTAGGCCATGTGAATATGAATTTTCAGTGTGATACTTGAATTAAGGGGATAATATATTGCAAGGATACACCATTTTATACTTTCATTCATCATCACTAATGAACTGAGGTCATTTACCACTTGGCTATAATTAATAGCACCCTGTCAGCATTGGTGTTGAAGCTTTGTGTGGACAAGTCTCTCACTTGTGTAGTTAGAGAATTGCTAGGACATGTGGAACTCCACGTTGAAATTTTTGAGGAACTAGGAAACTATTTTTCACAGCAGCTATTCCAGTTTACATTCTTATGACCAAAGAAGGAGTCTGAATTTCCTGCATCGTCTTTAATACTTAATATTGGGTGAGTATTTGCTTGATTGTTTTTGCAGTACTAGGATTTGAACCCAGAGTCTCACAGATTCCATGAAGCCTGTCCATCACTAAGGTACAGCCCCCCAAAAACCCTCATAAGGATTTTGTATCTATTTCATTATATTCGTTCTAAGGGGTGTGAAGTTGTATTTCATTATAGTTTTGATTTGCATTTATCTGATGAACGATGATCTTGAGCATCTTTTCACATGCTTATCTTCCACTTGTGCATCTTGCTTGTAGAAACAACTATTCAGATCCTTATAAATTTTAAAGTTGAGTTGTTAGTGTGCTTTTTGTTGAGTTGTATGTCTTCTTTACATATTCCAGGTACTGGATCTTTATCAAATATGTAATGTACAGATATTTTCTTCCATTCTGTGAATTGTCTTTTGATTTTATTTGTAATACTCTTGGACTCACCTAGACAAATTTATTATAATGAAGTCAAATTTGTTCGTATTTTGTTGCCTGCTAGTGCTTACATTATCACAAATCAACACCTCCTCTGAAATCACAATTTATAACTGTTTCCTTCTAGAAATACTGTACATTGACATTTAGGTGCTTAACATATTTTGAGTTAATTTTGTACATAGTTTGAGGTGGGGGTCCACATTCATACTTTTGCATGAAGATATACAATTATTCCAACTCTTCACTGCGAATGATATTCATTCCCAGTTGAGTGTTATTGTTATGCTCCATGAAAAATCAGTTGAGCATAAACAGTTTGTTTCTAGTTGCTATTCCACTGACTTCTATGCCTGCCCTTGTGAGTGTACTACACTGTTTTGATTACTGCACCTTTGCAGTAAAATTTGAAATTAAGAAATATAAGTCCTCACAGCTTGTTTTTTTCTTTCCAGATTATTTATGTTAATTAGTGTCTTTCAAATTTTCACATCAGTTTTTAGGTTTAGCTTGTACATCTTTAAAGCAATGGCAGTTTGAATTTTAATAAGCTCATATTGTGTCAGTAATTAATATGGGGAGGAGGTAATACCACCTTAATATTATTGATCTTTCCAGTTTATGAACACAGAAAGGTTTTCCAAACTGTGAATGTATTGAAACATTCATCAGTGTCTTCTAGTTCTCAGTACAGAAGTATTTACCTCTTTCATTTTTGAGGAACTAGTTGTGTAAATTTATGATGTGCCATAACTCAAATGGCTAAGGATCTAACTTAGGGATTTGCTCAGACCTCAGTTAACTCAAAGGGATTTGCTCAGACCTCAGTTAACTCAAATAGCCATAACTCAAAATGAGCTAAACATCTAAATGTCAATGTACAGTATTTCTAGAAGGAAACAGAGGTATAAATTGTTGTGATTTCAGATGAGGTGATGATTTGTGATAATGTAAATTAAATTCCTAAGTATTTCATTATTTTTAGTACTATATTTTAAATGGGATTACCTCCCAAATTTCCCTTTCAGATACCTCATTCTTAGTGTATAAAAATAGAACTAATTTTTCATCTTGATTTTGTACCTTTTTACTTTACCACATTCATTTATTTTAACCCTTTCCTTTCTCCTTCCCTTTCCCCCCTTCTCCCTCCCCACCCATTCCCTTCCCTTACCCCATAAAAGGTGCCTAATCAAGCAAGAAAGAGCTGAACTGTGACTCTTGTCTCTTGTTTAAGTCCTACCAGAAAAAATTGGGGAGACCTGTGTGAGTTCTCTATGGATCCATGTCTCTGTATTTTTCTAGCGTTATATATAGTAGATCTCTAAATACTTAACTTTGTGATTTATGATATAATAAGCTCATCGTGCTCATATAGTTAATAGCCACATCATAAATTTACACAACATTTTAAAAATTGTACCAATGTTCACTACATTATCAGCCTATTTTTCTCTTCTCTCATACTATGCAAAGGGGCAATTTTGTAACCTTCTCACATAAAGGCAAAATGTTTTGAGAAAATAATTGTGACTGCTTTCAGATAAATCATGCTATTGCTGAAGGTTATTGGGAAGAATAATTGCTCAAGTACATTACAGATGGTGAAAATCCTGCTATGGATGTGATTAGGCTAAGGTTCAGTCCTTGTCTATCAAAACAAATAAGAACATGTTGAGGAGTGCTTTGCCTCTTGAGTGTCACAGATCTCCTCTAGGAAGGTAGACATAGATTACAAGGCGGCGTGTAGCAGCAATAGTCCTGGACTGGGTTCAAGGTGTAGCTGTAGTGATGACTGTCACTGATTGACTATAGAACCTTTAATGCTCTCTGAGGCTCAATTTATCATATCACCACGAAAGGGATTTGCTCAGATCTCAGTCACAAGCCAGTGGCAGTGACACTGGATCTACTGTGCTGAATAACACTTGTCTGCTGTTCAATAAAATGGATACATATACTCAAAAGTATTCTCAACTGTCCTAACTTTTTGTGCCCTGAACAGGATTTTATCAGTGGTCAGATGGCACTGCCTGGGATTCAGCACCACTCTTGGGAATAAGGTTCGACTGGACAAGACTCTAAGTGTACTTTGCAGACTCCCAATCAAGATGGCAGTGTGGCCACATTCATTTGCATCTGCCAGAGCTCCAGGGGTGTATTTTTCTTCTATGCATTTATTTACTTTTACTTTTTATGTTTATTAGTATATGCTTGCAGTCCACAGTGGTCACATCCACCCTGGAGAGTTGGTGTGTGTGCCTAACACTGCTTCATCCTTCTTTCATCTGCTTTCTCTTTCCCTCCCCTCTTTCCTATCCTATGTTAGTCCCCTTCCCATTTGCAAAGGCCTCTCATACCAAGAATTTCCTGTGTTGCACTTATTCCAGATCTG
This sequence comes from Dinomys branickii, assembly GCA_004027595.1. NCBI lineage: Eukaryota > Metazoa > Chordata > Mammalia > Rodentia > Dinomyidae > Dinomys > Dinomys branickii. The sequence goes on along the minus strand of PVLD010002673.1, from coordinate 131,019 downwards.
AGAACACAGGTACCTGTGTCCAGTCTGACCACTATACTCGTCCCACATGCCATAGTTATCACACTTAGGGATCACTGTGTGGAACTCTGTGTGGAACTGACCAATCACAGAGGGATCCCATCTCACCAGTATGCTGGTGAGAGGGATCCCATCTCACCAGTATTGGGGCACAGACTGCCATGATGAATGTTTCCTGAAAATTGTCCCACATGTCCCTTCCTCCACTTGTATGCTAAAGGGAGACAGGAAGTAGGATGAAAAGATCATGAGAAGAGGGTGGAAGGGATGGGAATATTGGTTTTATCTCTGTCTCTTTCATTGGCTTGGTGTCTTGGGCCGTTGTCATCTCTAAGATGCATTTTATCAATCACTTTTGGAGACTGGTGAGCAAAACCTGAAAGGGCTCTGGAGTTGCTTCAAGCTGCTCCTGGATATGAGGCTTGGTCTGTGTGGGTGGGACTTCCTGTACCTCTTTTCATGAGAACTGATTAAATTCTGTTCACTTTATATATTTGAGCTTCTGGGCATAGAGCACCCTTGGAGGCCTTGACAGTCTTATACATCACCTGTCCCATGACCACTGAACTCTGTGTTTCTAGTAGCCGAAACTGTGCTACTAGAAAGTGAATGGGGGTTTCACAGTAGTAATCAAAGACCCTTCAAGAGAGGTCAGCAGTTAGGAAGAATTGCAGGACAGTGTGGCGTAAGGAGCTTGCCTGTCAACTGTTCATCCACTGATGATGCTGATGACAAAAATAACTTGACAGTACCTAGATATTTTTGGTATATTCGTGTTCTTTTTCGCTGTGGTGCATTTTTATTTTTGTCATATTTTGCTGAACAATAAATAAAGACAGCATTAATATTCACAAGAGGCTGCAGGAAGAAAATGTTGAGTTTATTTTGCTTTCAGGGACACAAACCCCTGAAGAAAAGATGCTCTAAACTCATAGTTAGAGAATGAAATACCAAAAACAATAATAATGATGTGCCTAATTCTCTGGGGTTACCTAAAAGCTTTCAGGGTTACCTAAACTCATTGATGAGAGGGAAACACATGGCGAGACCCCATAGCTCAATTTTATGTGCCTTGACTTGACCCCAGGAGTGTTCTGAGCCTGTTGTAATTTTCTCACTTATAACAGAAACTTGAACTTGGACGCAGAGTCAAGAGTGCTCCTTGGCACAATAATGTGAATTATGCTTAGCTTCCAATATTTGTATTTCCCCCAACAGATTTTTGCTTTCCTCAAGGACAGGGAAACTTTGGTCCCTAAAGTGCCCATTGTAGAATTGAAATTTAATACATATTGGTCAATGTGAGAATTTAAGAGAGGTGTACAGATGTAGAGAAAAACTTCCATGTTTGTGCATAGAAACATTTTTGAAGTCAGGAAGGTTCTCCGGTTGAGCCTCCCAGTGTCCCTGGGCCTGAGGACTGGCTCAGAGCCTGTCAGCTGGTTAGTCAGCTGAGAGTCAGGATGAGAACTTCCTTGCTAAGCAACAGGGAAGGTGCTCAGCTCACCCTTCAGGATTTACTAGCACTTATGAATGAGGCAACTCAAACGAGAACTTTGTTTTTACATGTAATATAATGGTCACAACGTTCAGTGGAAGTCCTACTGCCAAGATGGCACACTTACTATTTTAAAAGCAACCAGAGTTCATAAAGGCACAGGAAGCATACGGGAGGAGGGCTGGCTTAGAGTCCAAGTCCTTGGCTCTAATCTTTCTATGTCCACTTGTTGTTTGTGGGATCCTGAAGAGAGACGTGCTTAAGAGGCTATCTGTTGGCTCTGGGTAGTGAGATTTAAAAGGTGACCCTAGTATCTGGATGTGGTGTGACCCCTGAAGTTCCTTACCTTCTCTGCATATCGGTTTCCCATATAGTAAATGACTGTGATGCTAAAGCTTGCTTCATGCTGTTGTTTTGAAGATAAAAGTAGCAACATATAAGTAATATAAATAAATAATATGTGATCAAGGGGTCTCCCTGGCCACTTACAAATTCTGTACAGAACGATAATTCTGTGCATGCACTGTTATTTACCTAACCTTTATTTATTTCCCCTGTAAAAGAAGGTTGCAATATTTACCACTAAAGGTTACAAGAAGCTTTGAAATATTCTTGAGGCCCTAAAATAATACATTTTCAATAAATTGGAGCTCTTGTTTTCACATGAGGATTATTATAAATTTTCATATCAGTTATATGATGTTATTTGAGTAAGCAGATGGGGATTTTTCATCTCCCAAATGGGGCACACAAATGGCTTGTCTCTGTGTATGCTTTCTACCAGGAATTGTGCTCCTTGAAAGGAAAACCTGTTGATCAACTTGGTGTTTTGCTACTGAGATAGACTTATAGATTTTTGGTTTAACATCTGAACTGTGAACTCTGATAGAGATCTGGGTTTGATCCTAGTCATCTGACTGAATTTAGGTGAACTGTTCTACCTCCCTGGCTGTCTGATTATGCTTTGGTTAAATGGTGGACCAGTAGGAGTTATGATGAAGCTAAATAGACTAGCGCAGTAAGACACATAGCACAAAGCCTGCAGGCACTTAGAAAATTTTACCTCACTCTTTTCCTCTTCTATACAGCCAAGGCTTTCCACTAGCTGTGCTTTTAAAAGATGATTTCCAACTTCAGCCTCTAGTCCCTGTGTGATATTATGGAATTTGGAATCTTTAATGCTTTGGCATCTGTGCGAGGTTTTAGCATCTTGATTTCTCATTCATCAGGAGAATGCCAGTCCAGTAAATAGAAGTCTAAAACTGTTGAATATTAACATTTCTCTCCTCACAATTAGTTAAACCAAATTGCCCTGACTGTGCAGAGAAAGGCAGATATGTGAGACACGTACATAATGATTACCACTTGCCAAAAATTCAAATTCATTGATTCATCATGGCCAAACATTTTGAGATCATCCAGGGATTTAGGGAAATTAATCTAATTATATGGATCTATTTCCTTTGTAAATCCTATTGATGACTGTTTGGGGAAAATAGAATATTGAGAATATAAATATGATTCAGAGAGAAATCTTTCAAGCCAACGCTTTATGAAAGGTTTTGCTGTAATCTGGTCAGAAGTTCTGGACGGTAGAGTGAGTGTATCCTCCTTGCTTGCCCACTGAGGAAACTAAAACACCAAAAGAATGAGAGATTCATCTATCTCCTAGCCTGGATTTGGTAGAAAACAGCACTGTTATCTAGACTTAAAAAAAGCAGTGTGCTGCCCAAAATATATATTTAAAAAGCATTCCTGGAGTTAAGCAATTCTGTTGGAGGCTGTTTTTTTGTTATTATTCAACAATCCATTCTTATTTAACAGCACAAAAGCATACAAGGAGCCTTGGAAGCCAGAACCCAAATCCTTGATTTCACAAAGAAAACCACTGCTGTGGAAGGAAAGAAAGACAGATGCGTTTCCCACCCAGACCTGTGTGTAGGTGGTCACCACTTACATCGTGCACAGCATCCCTGTGTGTACTTTTTAATGCTGGAAGCTTGATTTTGTTTGCCTGGAGCTACACTAGGGCTCCAGGCTGGCAGATTCCTTCTCTCTCCCCCTCTCTCTGCCTCTCATTTCTGCGCGTTCTGGCTCCAGTGGTTGTGAATGTATTCTAAAGCCAAGCACAGTGAGAGGAAGTACTGCATACATAACTCACAGTGGGACTTGATTTAGGTTCTGGGAAAGAGGTTGGGGGTTCTGTGTGCAGAGAAAGGAGGAAAAAAAAGTTGAAAACAAAGTCCGTTAAAATCAATCTGTGAAAGACAGCACTGCCTGCTAACTGTGTGTCTGTCTCATGAAGACATTCTGGGTCCTCTGAATCTCACACTTCTGTTAGGTTCTCTCCACCCAGGCCCTTTGCCTTGAGGGTGTAGGGGGCTGTTTAGAAAATTCCATACGCCTTGAGCTCCCTCCTCACACTCTTGACTTTGGCCTTCTGAATTTTGAGGCAGCCTTACTAGGATCACCAGGTTAGGCCAGCTGTGTGCAAGGAAAGAACCAGGGCTCTGAGGCAGGCAGACAGCAGTGTGAGTCCCAGTTGTGCAGTTTATTCCCTTTGCGGCCTTGGGCAAGTCACTCATCACCCTGGAATCATGGGGCGTAAAAGGAGCACTTTCTTCATGGTGTTACAGTGGCACTCACATACTGTCTGTGCAGCAGCCCAATTCCCAGGCTAGCACAGATTGTTAGATACTTAATAATGAACTTGGATATTTTGAGACATCAGCTCACTCTTGCGTGATATGCCAGGGTTACTTTCTGTAATTGCCTCACCCCTGTTTTAAACAGCCATGAGATCCTCTCACCAGAGCTGTCCTCCTCGTCATTCCTTTGTTTTTTGCTTGATACTCTGTCGTCCTGGGTCAGGCTCAGTGAAGGATGACTTTGTGCTAATGACTCAGTGTTGGGTGTGTTGAGGAAGGCAACACAGGGCACATGCATTTGTATGCAGACCTTGGTGGTCCGATTTGAAGTTTTGTTAAATCTGCAAAAAAAACTGCTGTTAAGTTAAATTACAAACTAATGACAATTGTCTGAGGGGTCTGAAGGGGAGAATGTTATTGGTATCTTTACAGTATGCTACATGCTGGAGTTTTAAGTATGATTTCCAATTATAAAAACAATCCCTGATCATTATAAAAAATAGGAAACTTTACACAGATAGGGGACACCTTTGCTAATAAAAAGTTATATTATCTGTCGTGCATCAAGTATGCAAATATATTGTGCATAACGCCTGTATGTATCTGTTACATAAAAATATTTTAGAGAACTAGATTAAATTCTTTACTAACAGCCGTGATCTATAACAAAACATTGTAATTTTAGATTTTTTGAGAATGTACTAGGTATATATTATGTTCTTGGAACTACAGAATGTAAACCTTGAACACCTGGGCATCCCACAGGAATAAACACCCACAGGCACAAGGCTGTATCTGAGAAATGGGAGTCTGCAAGCTTAAGCGCTGTTTGGACTTAAAGAACCCATTCAGTGAGAAATTTTAATGCAATTTTAACGCAAAAAGTGGAAGAAGATTCAAAGCAGAAGAGATGGGAAACAGTAAACCTACTAGAAAAATCCCCTGTGACATATGCAGGCGGTCTCCCACTTGGCATGTCTCTACTCTCCAAATCCCCCTACCTTTCCTGTCTTCAGCTCACGAACTGGTTATTTGTGTGTGATTTGTATCCTAATATAACTAAGTTCTTACATCACCACAAATTGTGTTCAATTTCAGGAGCCTGGAAGGCAAGAAGTAGGACAATTTAATTTTCTTTTTCATGGTACCACGCAGAAATAAAAACAAATGGTTTGTAATGGTTTTATCAGGACCCAGCTCTCTAGGAAGAATTGATTTTTAACTTGAATAGTTATGTGATAGAAAGAAATGGCAGTTTCATTAGGCAAATTCAAGTTAGCAGGGCCATGTTCAAAATAAAAGACAATAATAATTAGAATTCGAGACATGCCAGGTAGTGAGAAGAGTTAGTTTTAAAATAAAACGGGAAAAGAGGCAGGAGAGCCCTAATAGGTTGGATTTGCAGTGCACTAAAAAATATCAAGGGCAGCAAGGTTTTAAATGGAGAAGGAGCACGATTCAGATGACATAAAGTATTTTAACTTCTCAGTAGACTGTGGTTTGGGATGGAAAACGGCTGTGAATGGCAGTGCCTAGTGAGAGACAATGTATGGAGGGAGAGTTTTCTGCCCTTTAAAATGATTGTGACTGAACCTAGATGTGCTGGGTGATCTTACTGAATATATCTTTGTTGGCTAGTACTCATTCAGTCATTCATGCATTTATTCAATCACTCACTTTTCATCATTTTGAGTGCCTGTGGTGCTTGGTAGGCTACATTCTACATGCTGTGATCACGGCAGTAGGGACAGCTGTTGAAAGTCCTTGCATGTGTGTAGTTTATAGTGTCAGTGGGGAAGAAGAAAAATCAGCCAACAAACATTTGTAGGATGATAGAGAGCGGTCAGAGGTGTGAAGAAAAGCACACCAAAGGCAGGGTGGGAGAGTGTGCGGTGCTACTTTGAAGGAAAGGGGAGGGAAGAGTCAACAGCAACCTAAGCAACATGAGTTGTGAGGACATCGTATATTGACTGAACGTCAGTATCAGTCAGTAGCAAGGTCAGTGCTACCGCTTCGAACAAGGAAGTCACAGCACGAGGGAGTGTGAGCACATGGGGTTTTAGAACCTGGTAGACCTGGATTTGAATCTTTTCCGTGGAACATGAACTTTGTGACTTTGGCCATGTTGCTTCTGCTCTTTGAACCTGGCCTTTGGTGTCCGCAAAGAACAGCTTTTCCTTGAGGGCCTGGAGAGTACATCATGCGCAAAAACACACCGGGCTTCATTTCCATCTCAGTGCATGCAGCTCGCATCCCATTTACAGGCATTTTTCCTAATCACTTTGCAGACATATCTTAACTATCCCTACAACCCCATGGCAGACAGTACTGTCTCCTTCACATTACAGACGTGGAGGGGTTGGCACAGAGAAGTAAAGCAATTCCCAAGTTTGCAGTTTCATGATGAAGCGATGGATATTCCGACCTCTAAGAAACCTGACTCGGTGATCCCCAGCCCTACAGCACCAACCTGCCTCCCCCTTTAGGGCTCTCCTGACCTCCTTAGTGAAATGAGGGTGCTGGGTGGACGATCCCTCAACACCATCAGTTCTCGTGTTAGTTGGTCCACAAGCACAATGGGTCTCATCTGAGAAGTAAGGTTGGGACATCTGGAGGGGACAGCATGGCTGTGTGACAGCCTCGCTTCTGGCTGCGGCACCAAGTGATCTGAAGCACCTGGGTGTCTGTCCTGGTAAGGAGGGACCTGTGCTGTCTTCTGCTGTTGTCTTAATCCACATAACCTTTTTCTCAGGATTAGGCCAGCATGCTCATGCCAGACCTGGACTTCAGTTTTGCCAGTTGGTGATCTTTGTGTCGCTCATTCTGAGAGCTCAATCCTCTCGTTTTCAGAGATCTGCTCATGTCCTGAACATCAAATACCAAAAAGTGAAAAAAGGTTGGGAGCATATAAATGGCACACAGAGAACAGTAAATATCCACCAAGAAAAATTTGTACACATGGCAGCAGTGGAGAGGTGAGCCCATAGATTGAAAGGGTAATGGGATGTTGCAGAATAAGGAAAATCACAGGTGTGCCTCCTGGGAACAGGGAAGGCCTGAAGAACTGCAGCTCTGTCTGGGGCTAGAGGATTTCTCTCGATGCCTTCCCCATTCCTCTGCTACCTTGTATACTCCTCCCTTAAATATACTTGAGCTTTCAGTGACTTTTCACAAAGCTTTAAGGGGACAAGGCTATCCAGGGTAGGTCCTTATGGAAAACAGACCTGCCCCAGGTGGTTCCAATAAAATCTGCACACTGGGAAATGATGAGCAGAGGCATGGCAACATTGTGTGAGTCAGTGAGGGATTGGAATAGAGACGTTTTTAGAATCAGTCACCAGTATGGAAGCGTTGCGGTTTCTGAAGGTGTAAAGATGAAAAATAAAATATTCAGACCAGAGCCCAGTGGGAGAAGGGTGCGTGGAGAATGAAAGATCATCCACTGGGAGGTGAGAGGACAGAGGTCCAGGCCAAAGCAGGGAGGGAGAAAAGAAGAAAGATCACCATCACCTTAGAGATGTGTAAATCAGAAATTTAATCTGGCTGTCAATTGGCTAAAACCCAGCTGTCATTAGGGCTGTGTTTCTTTCTGAAGACTGTAGTAGGGAATCAGTGTCCTTTCCTTTCTAATCTGTAGATACCACCAGCATTCCTTGACACAGCGCCCCATCCTCCATCTTCCTGGTCACAGCTCAGTGGGGTTGTGGCCTCACATCACAGCTTTGTGACTCCATTTCAGTCATTACATCTCTGACCACAGCCAGGAGAGGAATTTGCCTGTGATTCTTCTGGGTCCAGCAGATAATCTAGGGTGATCCATCCATTTCACAATCACATTTGCAAAGAACTTTAGCCTTCAGGTAATACATTCACAAGTTCCAGGGACCAGTATTCTACCTGTGAGTGTGGCCCCTGTAGCATGGGATTTCCTCACAGGACAGACACAGAGGTGGGGAATGAAATGAGGGGAGGAGAAGAAGACAGACAACAGCCAGCGTGAGGGCAATTTGACACCTATACTTTATAAATCATATAAATGTGTTTGACTTGGTTAAAGTTAGTATTGTCAATCTATTGTTTATATTTATTTAACTTTTTACTTAGTGTATTGTATAGCTAGACCTTCGCTAACTGCAAATGATGAATTACACTAGAAATGCAAGATACATTCTTTGATCTGAAGAACTTATCATCTGACCAGGCCAAGAGCTGTTAGGCCTAAAACTATGATAAAAGCGTGACTGTTAATCCTGATTTGTCAACTTTGTTGGATTGAAAGGCCTGGGATATTGGTGAAGCACCGTCCTGGTGTATCTGTGTGGGTCGTGGAGGTGTGACCTGGAGGGCTATATCTGGTTCTTCATTCACTGCTCTCTGGCACTGTTTTTCCATTTTGCTTCCTGCTACCATGAACTCAGCAGCTTTTCTGTATGATGCATTGCCACTGTGATCTTTCTGCCTCGGAGCCAGCCTGCCATGGACTGAATTTCCTGAAACCATAAGCTAAATTAAGCTTTTTCTCTTTTAAGTGGTGGGTGTCAGATGTTGTGTATAAGTGATGGGAAATGGGCTAACACAGAGAGAACGAGGCAGGAGGCATTGGATAAAAGAAGAGTAAAGGAAGACGAGCACTGTGGAAATCACGCAAGGGGTTTCATGGAGGGTGAAAACTCACCTACTTCCTGAAGGGTCACTAGGGTTTATCAGAAGGGAGAAAGCATTTCAGAATTAGAGAGCTAAATATACTGGAATAAATTTTGCATATATTCTTTCTTTGGATAACAAGAGTTAAAAAAAAAATCCATGACATGACAGTCATACAATGGCCCATCAAATGTGTAGTGGTCTTTGATTTTTGTTTGATTAATTATTTAGCAGTTATATTTAGTATTTACTTCAGCAGATAGTAGAAATATAATGAAGTTATCATTGGTAAACAGATTTCTTTTGTGTGTCATTTTTCTATACTCTATGCTTCTGGCAACTTAGAAACAAAAAAATTTAAGAATTATAAAAGAAAGATAGCAGCTATCCTCCAACAAAGCATCAACTCTCATTATCAAGCAGCCAGAGAGAAGGTGTTTACACAGAAAATATCTACAAGTAATGAAAGGCAGATGCTTGGGGGCTTAGAAAAACTCAGCAGTCAAGGTCATTTCCTGTTGCAAAAAGCCCAGTTTAACCCAAAGTGCCCAGAAGGCAGCACATTTTATATGGGCTGGAACAGCGCATGTGCGTAATGATTATATTAAATAATCACAGAAAGGTTAAGTTATGCTTGCTGTGGTTTGCTCAAGACAGCAGGATATACATAATTTATTCTGGAGAGATATTCATTCAAAATGGTTAAAATTTTAATGGCACTGGGAGACTAAAGGAGTTGTTTGGAGAACTCAGCTCTCAGGCACCTGAAGTTTTATTATATTATTCTGATGATTTACAATCCAGAATGTCAGACATAACAATCAGTCATTTGTCTGCCTGAGAAATGCATATTTACAGAGTTGAGTGTGAAGTAATTGTATCCTCTCCGTGCTGGGCATTCTGTCACCTTGCGAGGGGAGGTCTGGCTGGGCTGCATTTAAAACTTGAGACTCTTAGTGCTGTAGCCAGGGCTTACAACATATTCGCCGAATAGGAGCTGCAGAGACCTGAAACGTCAGCTACAGTGTACTAGGGCTTTGGAGTCAGCACATCTGCAAATGGTTCACCTGTGATACCTGTGATTCATTTGCAAGTTCATTATGTATGCATGAATGTCTGCTCTATGTATACTGCATAACTGCCACTCTCTCATCTCTTTGACAGCCTTGGAACAGTGTAGAGGTGACTGTGATGCTAGTCCCCACATGCTCCAACTCAGGCCTCCCCCAGCGCGTCACACCTGTCCTCTTCCAAATGCATCACCATTTCCAGCCTCCTGCCTAGGTTGTAGGCAGGAGATTCCGGAGTAATCTGACTGGCCTGGAGTCCCATGGAGTTGGATCCTTGCTTATTTCACAGTTTATTTTTCTTTGCAGGTTAATAAATATGATTTTTAAAAACCACATGATACACAAAACCGTACAAAAAGCAGCAACTCATTCAGTAATGTTCATCTCAGCCATTCTTACTTATTTTATTTCTATTTTCTGTGAGAGCCATTTGGATAGGTGTGTGGTTATATCACATGTGTGGTTTAAATTTGGATTTTTCTGATGGCTAAAGGTGTTGAACTCCTTTTCATGTGTTTACTTGCTATCTCTCTATCCTCTGCAGTGAAATATCTGTTCACGTATTTTGCCCTTTTTCTAATTAGATTTCAAATACACTGTCATTGATCTTTTCGGTTTCTTTGCATGTTTTAGATATTACACCTTTATCATATATGTGGTTTATAAATATATTCTCCTAGCCTGTAGCTTTTCTTTTTGTCATCTTCAAATAGGCAAAAGTTTTAGATGTTTTAAAATAAGTTATTTTACCAGTTTTCTTTTGTATGGTTCACCCGTAACTTGCCAAGTCTGTTTACCTAGCTTTAAATCTTGATAATTTCTTTCAGTTTATTTCTAAAAGTTTTATATTTAAACCTATAATCCATTTTGAGATAATTATTGTATAAAGTTTGAAGTTTACAGTGAGGTTCACTTTAATGTTTATGAGTGTCCAGTTCAATCATTTGTTGAAAATAATTTCCCTCATTGAAATACTTCTTCACTTTTTTTGAAAAATCAACTGAACTTTTTTTATAACTCTGTTTCTGCATTCTCTGTTCTATTCCATTGATCTAAGTGTCTCTTCTTTTACTGATACTATAGTGTCTTAATATAGCTACATAGTAATGCTTACTATCAGATGAAGTGATTCCTCCACTTTATTCTTTATGCACGATGGTTTGAGCAATGTTAAGGCCTGCATTTATTCCTAGATTTATCATGAGTGGGTGCTAGATTTTGTCAAATACTTCTTCATTGGTAATTGATATGCTCATACCAATTAATTAGCCTGTTGATGTGGTAGATTGCTTTACTTGACTTTCTCATCAAACTAGATTTGCATATTCGGACCAAACACTGCTTAGCATGACATATAGTTATTTTCATACATTGTTCGATTCAATTTTCCAAATTTTGTTGGAAACTTTCTGTTTCATTTTATGAAAGATATCAGTCTCTATTTTCCCTTCTATGTTTATTTTTTTTAAATCAGGACAAGACTGCCTCCTTAAAGGCAGCTGAGAGTTGGAACATATTCCTCTCTTATTTTCTGGACAAGATTGTGTAAAGTTGGTTTTAATTTTTCTGTTCCTATTTTTTTACAAGTCTCAAGTGAAATCCCCTTAGTATAAGGCCTTTAGTTTTCTCGAGCTTTTAATTATGAATTCTGTTATATGACTTTTCACATCATTTGTTTCATCATGGCTAAATTTTGGTAGCTTGTAGTTCTTGAGGAAATAATACATTTCTTTTAAGCTGTCAGATTTATAGTACTAAAACAGTTTGTATTTTATCTTTATTATCCTTGAAATGGCTGCAGGCTTAGTAGTGAAACACCACTTCATTCCAGATGTCAGTAATCTGTGTCTGCGTTTCGTTTTTGCCAACACTTGTTAGAGGTTTAATAATTTTTTTCTAAAAGCTTGCTTTTGGTTTTATTGATTTTCTATGTTGTTTTTATATTTCCAATGACACTAGGCTCTGTTATTTTTTTATTTTTTTCATTTTCTTCTTGCACTGCGTTTGTTTTCCTCTTTATGTTCCTAGTTTCCTTAGGTAGGAGCTTCGATTATTGATTTGGAACCGTTCCTCACATCCAATGTAAGCATTCCACATTATAAGCATCTCTCTCAGCACTGTGTCAAATGCATACCACAGATTATGACACGCTGGGTTTTTATTTTTCCCCAGCTGTATAGGTGCTGTGTGGATTCCTTGTTTGACCTGCGGATTCTTCAGAGGAGTGCTCTATAGATACCCCTTTTGTTTTTATACTTAGTGAAGTGTGTTTATGGTGGATGTTACATAAGAACCTGAAGGAAAAGTGCCTTCTCTGCCTATGTGATGATCCCTGGACCTGTGGGTGTCAATTAGAATCTGTGAGTTGTGTTGCCCAATCACCCCCATTTTCACTCATAAGAGAGTTAAAGTCTACAGCTTCCTACTTCTCCTTTCAGCTTAGTTTGTGCCTCACAGTCATTCAGCACATATATTTTTCAGGAGTGTTATATCTTTTTGATTAACTATTTCATCATTAATTTATCTCTAATAACTTTCCTTGCTCTCAAGTTCACTTTATCTGATATTAATCTAACCACTTAAGCATTTTTTTAAATATCAGTATTTGTAGATTTTTTTCTGTTATCTTTTAACTTTTGATTTGAAGTTGATTTTCTCACTTCACTGAAAGTGCTTAATTTTGACTTTGGAAGAATATCTTGGTAGTAACCTATAGCTGGCCAGTTTATTCATATGCCAGTGTCTTTCCTTTGATAGGGCTCTTCAGATCCTAATTTTATGGTACTTATTCAGATGTTAGAACCTAATATACTGTAATGGTTAATTTTACATGTCACTGTGATCAGGCTAAGGAATGCCCAGGTAGCTGGTAAAACATTATTCGCAGATGTGTCTGTGTGGCTGTTTCTGGAAGAAGTTAGCATTTGAATCAGTAGACTAAATAAAGAAGATTAAAAAAACCCTTCACCAGTGTGGGTGGACATCATCCACTCTGGGGAGAGGCCAACTAGGACAAAAATACAGAAGAAGAGCAAATTCTTTCTCCGTCTTACAGAGACAGAGCACCCATCTTTCCATGCCTTTGGCCGTCATACTCTGGGTTCTCAGGATTTTAGAATCTAGGCCCCACGCCCCTCGTAGTTCTCTCCAGTTGGCAGATGGTAGATGGAACAGATGGTGGGCTTTTCTCAGACTCCATCATGGTGGGAACCATCCAGCTGCTTGGTGTGGGAGAATCCCTGCTGATATGTTGGTTGGTAATTCTTAGTAGCTCTTAGGGGAAAGAGAAGTTGGCACTTTCCCTGGCCACTTATTATCAAGGTTCCTGACTGATCCCCCAGCTTTTTCATTTGCAGTGTGGCTCTTTATTGTCTTATTCTTGTGGTCCTATTTCCCCATGCATTTGATTCCCTAATGTCCAGGGCCTCCTATTTTATTACGAACCGGTGGCAGGAGGAGCCGAGTCTTTTCTGGTCACTGATGTGTTGGTGCTGCCTGTAATCCCGCCTGGTAAATGAGGGGAGTAGTCTAGACATTCCTCTGCTGGCTTTTCTCCTGCTTTTGCTTCTTCTTTTCCTTTGAAATGTTTTACAGCTTCTTCAGTTTTTCCATTTTCTTTAGAAACTATAATTTTCTAAGGTTTTTTTTTCACTATTTAAATATATTTGACTTTGGCTTCATTTTAGTTTTCCTTTTAACAGCTTTAGTTACATACGAATCACCCATATGAAGTATATATTTTGGTAGATTTTAGTGTATTGACAAATATGAGCAAACAACGGAACAGTCAGTGTTAGGTGCTCAGGAAGCCGGAAAAGAAATCCCATGACCTTTGTTGGTTACCTGTCCACCTACATATCAGTTCACGTCCAGCTCTAAGAAAACTAGTGCTTTCTGTGTATGATTTCTGTATTGTGACATTTATATGCTTCCACTTATATGACATTGCCTATAAATGGAAGCAAATAATGGAAGTGTTTTTAGGCTAACTACTTTTATTTGGCATAAAGGTTTGAAGGTTCTACCATTTTATACCAGGAACTGCAAATGAAGTATCAGTACTTCATTCTGTTTTATGGCTAAATAATATTCCATGCTATGACTATACTACATTATTTTCAAAGTGGCTCTGTCCTCTTGGACTCCCACCAACAGGGTATGAGGATTTGATTTTTCCACATCTTCTTTAACATTTGCCGTGTGTGTGTGCACTTGGGTGTATGTGTTTTATCACAACCGTTCTAGTGGGTACAAAGTGACATCTGATTGTGTGCTTGCTTTGTATTTTCCTGATGATGAATAATGTTGAACATTTTTAACTGTGCATATTATCTGTTTCAATGTCTTCTCTGGAGAAATGTCTATTCAAATTATTTGTCCATTTATAAATTGCGTTCTTAGTCTTATTATTATGTTGCCTATGTGTGTATCTTATAAATGCAATTTTGAAAATGTTTTATCCTATTCTATAGGATATCATTTTACTTTGGTAGTGGCCTATAAAGCACAAAATTTTAAATTGTGATACAGTCTAATTTATCTCTTTTATTCCTTGCTATTTATCCTTCTGAGGTCGTATATAAGAAGCTATTGCCAAAATCAAGTTCTTAAAGAGGTAAGGTCTTAAAAATGTATCAATGTTTCCTTCTGAGAGTTTTATAGTTTTTGCTCTTAGAGTTAGCTCTCCATTAAGTTTTGTGTGACATATATGCGGAAGAGTCCAACATTATTCTCTTGCATGTGAACATTTAGTTTTTCCAGCACTGGTTATTGAAAATAGCATTTTTCCTCATTCACTGGTCTTGTTACCTGTCTTAGTTACATTCTTTTTACTGAAACACAATACCTGACACCCACAAATTAATGGAAGGTAGCTTTATTTTGAGTCACAGCTTATAGTGGTTTCAGTCCATGGTTGGCTGGTTCTAAGGCAGGGTAGATAGCAGAAGGACAGCATGGCAGGAAAGAAACAGCTCATGGCGGGGAAGACAAGAAGCAGACAAGAGAGGAGGAGGGAGATGGCCCTTCCAGGCCGTGCCCCCAGGGACTGCTTCCCCCTACCAGTCTTTTCCTTCCAAATCACATTTAGCAATAAACCTATCTGTGGACTCAGCCACTGATGATGGCGTGCCCCATGGTGTAGTCACCTTCTAAAACACCCACCTCTGAGTGCATAAGGCTTTGGGGTTGCATCTAGCTATAAACCCTCATATTACCATCCTCAAAACATCAGTTGTTCACAGACGCCTAAGTTTACTTCTAGCCTCTCAATTGTACACCTTTGATTTTTATGTCTATTCTTTGCACTGTAATACTGTCTTAAATTCTGAGATCCAGAAGTGTGAGTCTTCCAATTGTTTTATTTTTTTTCAGCTTTTTTTGGCTATTCTAGATCCTTCACAATTCCTTATGCATTTTAGAATCTGCTTCTCAATTGCTACAAAAGTGGTTTATTGAGATTCTGTCAGGGCTTTGTGGAATCTGTAGATTACCATCTTAACTATATAGGATTTAGCAGTTCAATGTATGAGCATGAGATTTGTTCATTAATTTAGATCGTCTATAATTGTATTTAACAATGTTTTGTGGCATGGACATGTACCTCAGTGGCTGAATATATATTTTGCATACAGGACCTGCATTTGATTCCTCACACAGCAAAAAGTCCAAAACAAGCATAAAATCCCCAGTATTTTATATTTTTCAGAGTACAAGGTTTTATATTTTTGTTAAATTTATCCCTTAGCACTTTTTCTTTTTTCATGCTATGGCAAATGGATTTTTTAAATTTTAATTTCATTTCAGATTATTCAATGGAGTTACACAGAAATATAACTTTGTATAATGATAATGTGTATTAAAATCTTATCAAACTTGTTTATTGGGACTAATAAATTTTAGTGGATTCCTTTAGGTTTTACATATACAAGATCAGGTCTGCTATGAATAATTTTAGGTCTTCCTGTCCAATAGAGACACATTTTCAGCTTTTCCTTTCCTAGTTTCCTTAACTAGAATTTCCACAACACTGAGTAGAAGTGCCAAATGTGGATATTTTTACCTTACTTCTGTTCTGAGGAGAAACGCCCCCTTGGTATATTTTCTTCTTTCTATGCATGGAAGTTTTCTTTGCGTGCCTGCTAATTTTTCTCTGAGCACAGGCTGCTTGGGTAATAAGTGGTAGTCCCTCTGCTTCCCAATGCCCCACTGTGTGGCTCACTATTTTTACTTGCCAGTTTACTTACTCAGTGAGTGGCTGGATCCTCTTAGTGAAGTCTGTGTCCCACACACAGTGTTAACCCTGACATTGTTACCTAGGAGAGCAGTCACTGAGTCTAACCACAACCACGCTGGGTGACAATGGCTTTAGCAGTGTTCTCTGCCACTCACTGTCATTCCAAGAACACACTCAGCTGTCAAAGTTCTGTGGCTTGCTGGCGGATTCTTTCAATGTTTCAGCAATGCCCCAGGGCATAAATTCTCTACAAATGGATCCAATCTGTTTGGTCTTTTTAGGGCTTCATTCCTGAAGTCAGTTTTTGAGAGCAGCTCTGACACAGGGAGAGCCACTTCCAGCTGTCCCTTTCTTCTATTTTGTCTTCTGGAAAACAATCTAGCCTGTGGTTTTCTCCAATGAATCTATGAACGTTCTTCTAGGTGCTGAAACCCCTCCCCCGTGTTTCTTAGTCTTACACTAATACACTCTGTTGAAAATAAGGTCAGTTCTCTAGGAAAGAATGAGGAGCTATCTGTTTTAGGGCTGTTTTCTTCTCAGATGAAATTTCTAAGTTATGTGTGGGTTGAGAGCTCTAAGGTGGAGACAGTCATGTGTTTCCCCAGAGATGTCAGTGGTGCACGTGACTTTGGGTACTTGGTGCTGTACCAACGGCAGTGAGGGGAGCTAAGCTCCATGTTCTCAGCAGCACCAATTCCAAGACAAGCTGGGCTGGTCGGGGGGTGGTCCCCCACTTTCCATCTACCTTTGCCCAGAACAGCCTCCCCACCAGGGGCTGGCCCAGGGTAAGAAATATGGATGCCCTGCCCTTCCACAAAGCCGCTTGTAACCTGTGAGCAGAGAGGAGAGGGAACCCTGTGTTTGCAGGGAAGCCCAGTCTGGATTGGAGTTTCTACCATGCCTACCTGGGAGGGCAAGGAGAAGACGCAGGTCCTTTTCAAACACTGCACCTTCACTGTGCCTACCAACTTCTAACAGACTGCTTGAGTAAATTATTTTCTCTACGCGATGAAGACAGTTTCCAGAGATTTAAAACGTCTTAAAATACTTTGCACGTTTCACAAAGCTCTCCTCTGTGTCATACAGTAGCAGAACCAGGCCCTGGATGTTTAACATGGTTTTCTCTGTTCCTGCTTTTTGCTTGGGCCTTGTGTTTGGGATGCCATTTATCAGCACTAAGTTGTAGGATGTAGCAAGAGGACCTCATGATGTCCTGAGGTTGTTTTTTTTTTTTTTTGCAATCAAGAATATGTATGCATTTGTTTATATTTGAATAAGATTATGCACTTAAAATAGACTTAGCATATACTGTTGTTTTTCTGTAAAACTTTGTAACCCTTGCTCCACTGTCTTTATCCAAAGGATAAAGGATATTATAATGTGCTGGCCAAGGGTTTTTTTTTTTGTAATTTCCTCTCTTTTTCTACTGGGAAGTAACTTTTTTTTTCTGCAGACTTTTACTTTATTCCTGAATTTAAGTAATTTATTGAGGGTATAATGTTAACTTGACTATTTTACATCTCGATGGATATTATGTCCTTTTGAACGATTCATTTAGTTTTTTCTTCATGTAAGAGGATAGTCTCCAGAATTCTGTGAGTATATTTTTCTGGGCCACTTATTGGATTCTTTAATGTGGAGAGATCAAGTTAGTCACAGTGAATTCTCCAGTTTTCTTTATGCCCACCTTTTTTTTTTGGTATTTAAAAAAATCCTTTTGATTTTGTTTTTGACTGATTATTTCACAATTCAAACCTGTTTCTTGTTTCTTTTTCTAAAGGTTTGGGTATGTGATAGTGTTTTGGTTCTCTATTTTTTTCCCTCATATTGGCAGTCTCTGCTGTCTTACGGTATTTTAGGGAAGTTCTACTCTATTCAAATTCTTAAATTTTGGAGCACACAGCACATTTTCAGACCTTGCTATTCTTTCTTGGATTGTATTTGTTTTCCACAGGTTTTATTGGACTGTTTTTGGTCTCCTATTCCTTATGTTCTTTAGTTTACCTTTTGTTTTTTCATAAAATAAATATGCATCATTTTTCTTATCTTCTTTTGACTTCTCTCAACTTTACATTATCAATTCTCTGTACGGTCTGTTTACCCACAGTTTGTGCTACAGGCCACAAACACTAGTATCACCTGAAAGCTTATTAGAAACATGGAATTCAAGCTCCCAGCCAGGACCTCCTGGCACAGAAGTTGCAGTTTAACAAGATCCCCAGATGATCTTACTGCACATTAATGTTGGAGAGGCCCTGCTCAGACTTCACCGCACAGAGCAATAACCACCAGGAACTTAATGAATACTAATGTCCGTGATTCTCCCTTAACTGGCATGGGATATGGCTAGCCATGAAAGTTGTTCTAAAATGCAGTGAAAGGTGAGACCCACTGACCTAGACCTGCCATTTACGTATTGCCAAAAGGATACGGGCCATTTCCTTGTGTCCTTCTTCTCAGTTCCTTTAGTTTTGCCCTCTCCCCCTTCTTCTTCCTTCCCTTGTGCACATCCTGTCACATGGGTGTGCCTTTCTGGCTCTTGTAGGGTTTCAGGGCAGGCGTTAGGAGTGGAGACCTGCCAGGAAGGGGGAACCTCGGCTGTGGACGGTGGCACTGAGCTCTGCGCTTTCTTCTGAGGGCGTAGTCTCATTTCAGCTGCCAAAGGTGCGTCTTGTTCCTGGGAATGTTGTCTTCAAAAACTGCCAGCCCTTGAGGCCCACCCTGGGGGAATGCGGACTTCCTTTGGAAGGACTGTCTGCCTTGTCATGTAGACACCTGTATAACTTCTGACCCTCCTCTCTGTATTGGAGAAAGTAGTAAATAATTCTTAGGGTTTGTCAACTTACCTTCTTTATTTATTACTACCTTTGTGGGTTACTATTGAGGGTAGAAATTATTTTAAGCCATTTCCTAACTAAATTTTCTGTAACATTTTTAGAATTTCTGTTTTAAAGTAGTATACCGTTCAACCCCTTTTCTGCTGGTGTTTTATTTTTTTCCTTTCATTTAATTAGTAGACTAGATAAAGAGACCCTGCTTAATTTAGCTATTAATCTGTTTGCTACATGGCTATTTGTACAAATTAAAATTGCATTAGTGTTTTAAGTAAAAATTGACATTTGGGGCATTCTTTGGGTTATAGTTAGCATCAGTCCCAATTTCTTTTAATCTAGGCAGTTTTATATTTGACTTTTACACATTTTCTGTAGAAACTGAGTACCTCTTAACTAAAATGCTTCCGATCAGATTTTTTGGGGACTTTGGTGAGCTGTCTTAGTGAGCTATTTGGGACCCAGGCCTAAACATGAACTGCATTTATGTATAATATATACTCTGCCCACAAAGGCTAAAGGTAACTTTCTATACTATGTTTCGGTTTTGACTGTGCTCCGTCACTGGAGATTAGGCAGAGCATTTTCTACCATGGGATCACGTCAGCCAAAGTTTTAGGTTTTAGAGAATTTCAGAATTTTGATTTCAGAGTTTTGGATTATAACTAATCAACCCATATTACGTTTTTTAATACATTCCTTTTTTGTTGTTATAGGAATCGAACTCAGGACCTTGCGCTTGCCAGTCCTATATCCACTGAGCTATATCCCCAGCCCTAATATATTCTTTACTTTCAAAAAGTTAGATGTTTTTCAAGCAAGATAGGCTTATTTTCCAATTTTATAAATAGTTGTCCCTATCTACACACTACAGTACCCATGGAAAAGTAATCGCTGCCTGTATACTCCTCGGTGTTCCTTTCATCCTTTTCATCCTTTTGGCACAGGTAGGAACTAGCCAAGCGTGAACGGGTCTGATTTAAGACTTAAATAAAACAAAAAGTAGCTCATGGATTAAAAACGGGAAGTTTTCAGTTACGAATAGAGATAAATGTAAGGTAAAAGTGGTACACCTCCTTTTGACTTTTAAAAGGCAAAACAAATTGGGTTTCATATTAAATTCATATATTAATATCTAATAAGTTATTTTGCTGTGCATTACTTCAATAACATTATACTTTATTATTAATCTCACAGATACTTCCAGTTATGTAAATGTGGTATTTTATAAATGAAATCATTCTCAACCTCCAGTAACTTTTTTCAGGTTACTACAGGGCCTGTTGCCCAAATTTATCTCACACGTAGTGGTTCAGTAGTGTGTCCAAGTCTCTGACAAGATGTATGGACACAGACGGCCCCGAGGTCCGACTCTCTGCACTCGGCCGTGCTCTGGGCACCAGAGCACCTCCCTACTTTAGCCCTGTTTGGCAACGTCCGCAAACTAGATAAATCCCTGTCCAAGTAAAAACCAGCTCTGCTATCTTCAAGAGTTTCCAAAGATTCTCCAAATATGAATAGTGCACTTGGACATCTTAATTTATTACATTATTTTTACTGTCTTTAGTTGGAGGTCACTTAAAATTTGATCAGATGCATGAATCAGTTTGGGGAGAATTGGCATTATCAAAATATCAAGTTATCTAATTCAAGAACATGAGATAGCCACGGTGATATAGAAACATCTCTCTCAACAGCGTGTAGGTTACAGAGTATGGATTTTGAACATCTTTAATTTTATTTATTGCTACATTTATTCTACCTCATTATATATTTTATATTTGCATTTCTTTGTATTTGATTTTGTGGCTATTATTATAAATGTCAGGACTAAATTTTTATTTCAAATCATATGACAATGTAATTGATATTAGTATATTGAGCTTTGATTTTGTGACATGGACAAATTCACTTACCACTGTTAGTAATTGATTTATAGATTACTTTGGATTGTCAACATAGACACATTGTCTAAAAATTAAACCAATTATATTTTTTCCTCCCCACCTTTATGCCTCTAGTCCTTTTCCTTCCTTATTTTCCTGGAGAAGCCTTCTGACCTTAATGTAAGTAGAAATGATGGCCAGAATATCTTTGCCTTCTCTTCAGGAAAATTCATATTTTGCCATTGACTTTGATGTGAACACTAATAAACTTATTATTTAGATTCTTTCATGAACCTTTTACTTTTACTATATTGACTTTACCACACATTATTTAGTAATCTACCCCTGTGTCGATGAATCCATCTTTAAAAATATGTACATGGGCTTGAAACTAAGTAGCAGACATCCATTCAGTTCATCCTTGGATTCCTAACTATACTCATCATTAAACAGAGTTCATAGCTTAGTTACAGTGTTCATTGTTTTTCTTTTGAGGTAAAGTCTATTTTAATGAAATATTCAAATATTAATTATGTCACCTCATGATTTTTGATAAATGCATGTAGCTGTGTAGTCCAACCTTATTATAAAAGACAAAATTCACTGGACAACTGAGATTCTTTTATTCAGGTTACTGCAATAAGGAAAACATTACATTAGTGAGGACCATGTCAAAAGCAGGAATCAAGCCCAGGGTTTTACAGAGGCAGATCACAAGGGAGCTCTCCTCTAACTTTGCAAGGACACGAGGAGGCATCCAGATGGGCCCTCTGTGGGCAGGTATCATTGACAATGAGCAGGTGGGAAGTGTAGTGGAACTTTTAACCTTTTCTGTTTTGGGACCATGGGCCCAACACTATCAATCTTCTGTTGTGTTTATTACCAATGGTATTTGTTCCCATAAAACTGAAACATCATAAATACCATAAGAGGCACAAAGAAGGTGTCTGAAATAGTGTTGCAAGCATTGTGTTGGTGTTCCTAGCTGGACAAAACATCTTTTGAGAGGTGGCGGCAAAGGACACTTTGAGAGTCTTAGGGTCAAACATTTTAAAAGAAGGATGCCTGAAATGAACAAGAGAAACTATTCCTGTAACCAGTGATATTCAAGTGAAGACTCATGCGGGAGATCCTGAGGGTTCCTAGTTTGTGTGAAGGGGTTGGTGGGGGACTTCTTGAGCTCTCCGGTGCCTCAAGTGTTTCTTGAACCTCCTGAGCTAGGATGTCCATGCTTCCAGGAATGTTGTCCATACTCTTGTACAAAGGCAAGTATGATGCCAGCCACTCATTACAGTTTATTAGAGAGGATTTGGGCCACAAATACTGGGTATTCTGCGATGGTGAATCTTTGTAGCCTTCTGTCGAGTTGTCAGGCTCCAGCTGGTAGAAGTGCTTCAGATCCTGAGTCTGTGGAGCAACTACGCAGCCACCTGGAGCCCAGGTGGGGATCAGGACAGTGAGGCTATAGGTGTCTTTCATGCCAGGTCAGGCAGAGGAGAGGAGTGCTGCAAAGTTCAAATGGAGAACTGTAGCCAGATATTGAAGAAAACTGAAAGAATTAAAAATTTGATGAGGATTGTTATTTTGTACAAGTAACAGAATCCAAGCCAATTTATAACTAAGAAGCAAAACTTGTGGGGATTTTTTTGCCCTCGAGGGGACCAAGTCAAGTAACTTTTCTACTAGACGACACAGGGTTTGCACACCCATCAGTTATTTGCAATCTAAAGAGCTGTAGAATAGTTCTAGGACTTCCAGCCGGACTAGACTCTCATAAGCAAGAACAGTGTGTTCGAGATGATTCCTCTGAGCAGTGCACTCCTCTCTATTGTCACTTTTCTTTTATCAAAATTATTTGCAAAGAACAATGACTTTTGATCACAAAATAAGCCTCGTTTTATTAATTATTTACAATGGTGGAGTAAGAGTGATGGTCCATGTGAACCTAAATGGGACTCTTAAAAGGAAACCAAACCAAGAACTTGGCTACCTTCATCTAGGCTACCTATAAATTTCACCAATTTCCCTCTTCTCAAGGTCTGCACGGTATCCTAAGGCACATCGCCTTCCTCACTCACCATTACAGTTGAGATCTTGACTGTGACTGAATCACCATTGCTGAATCTTGGTCAATGGAGTCAACCAAACATAGACTCAGATTTTTAAACTGTAAAGCTAAAAGGAGCCTTTCCTCCCACAACACCGATTTGCCCCAGGTCTGGCATGCTCACCTGGCACAAAGCTGTGTAAGTTCTTCTTTCCTCTCTTGTTCGCTCACCAGTGTGTAGGTACAATATTGACCATGCGTCTTCTGCAGAATCCTCCGGGAAAGTGTGCTCTTTGTTTTATCCCTCATTTCTAATTTTAATACCTCCAGTGTGAGTTGATTCTCAAGTGGGAATTCTCTTTGGTCTTGCAAAAATCTTACATTCACAACACCCAAATCTGTTACCCAGACAGTAACATCTCTGGCGGTCCCCAATCACACTCACATTAATAGAGATGACCTGGACTTGGGAATGTAACTTATGTTTAAAAGACCCCAGGAAGGGCAAACACCCTTTAGTTTATACTGCTCCTGTTGGGAAAAAAAAGCCTTTGAAAGTGCTAGGAGCTATATGTAAAATAGAAGTCTTACTTCAATGGACAGTCTTGAGAATGATACTAAATCAACTTAGATAATTCCCATTTGTTCATTTTCTAAGGACTTCAGCAGGAATTCTCTCCTCAATCAGGGAATATATTACTCCTTACATCAAAAAATAAGCCTGTTATACCTACGAAGCACTTAGCCACCTTTTGTATGTCATTCAGGTGCAAATTAATGAATGTTATTTTTTTCTAATCACAGTTGCTATCTGGATGTATTAACAGGGAAAGCTAATTGAGTAGTAAAAATCTTTAAGTGCAACACCTTTCAGTCAGATCTGGCTTCCCAGATCATGGCGGCATTTCATTAAACCCTCATAAAGTACAGCTGTTATTTAAAATGCAACTCCAAGGGGAAAGAACGATAGGCTTGGTTGGGGAAGAGGGGCAGCCCAAGCTGCCCTTCTACCTGCTGTCTTTCTCACAGTCACAGGGTCTCTGTGCTAGGGGAGGGAGAGAAGCTGGAATGCACTGACCCTTTGTGGAGCCGGGTTATGGCCCTGAGGGGTTCAGAGAAACCCGGCGCGTGCTGGGTAGGCCACAGAGCCCCCTTTGTGCTGTGTAGGCGTCTCATTGAAAATGTTGTCTTACACATCAACATAAGCAATTAAAAAATAAAAGAGGAAAAACATCCGCCTGCTTGGTTAAGGTGGCCAGCAAAAGAAGGGAAGCCTGAACTGTGAGAGAAAAGGAGAGGTTTGCAGTATCAGACCTCCACGGTCACCCCCTGTGGAAATTTGCCTGCAAAGCTACTTTTCAAAAAGCTTTTAAAGAGGAGGAGGGGAAAGCGCTGAAAGAAACTTTCATGTCTGCCAAAACGTAGGTTCATTAACCAGTATATAAAGAAATGAGAATTTGGTTCACTCGCTGTAATATTAATTTCAAAATAAATTGAATACAATGCATTTAATTTCTCTGGATGTTCCTCCTGGGTATAGTTCTATTTATGAGCTCAATGAATACATAATAACATATCTGAATTGATAGAGAAATACAAACATGAAGCTAGGAAAATTTGAAAAGGAATCAGAGAATGAGAAGAGAGGAGGGAAATATCTGAAACAGAAACAGAAGTTAGAGAATGAGGCTGCTCTGACCATGGCAGCAGTTGCAGAGAACGCTTCCAGGCGAGGGAAGGTCTTACAGGAGTTACATTCACGCTCTCCCTCTTTTCTTCTCTTGTGCTGGGAACTGAAGCCAGGGCAGGACCCGGAGTACTGTGACTTGTCCGATACCCTGACCATACTCAGCAGAAGGAAGAGTGTATGTGCCTGTGAGTGCGCGCGCTTATGTCTCTGTGTGTGTGTGTGTGTGTGTGTGTGTGTGTGTGTGTTCACTCCAGTGCATGCCCCATCATGAGTCCCTGAATTTAAACCCCATAGAGGCTGGGACACCATTCTAGTCAGCTGGTTGGTATTGTGAACTGTCATCAAAGATTGATTAATTGGGTGAATTATTCCTTGACTTTCAGTTGGAGGCTGGGAAGACAGCAAACATCTGTCTTCTCTCACTCAATCCCAGCCACTGTTTTTCCCTTTTCTTTGCCTGCAAATCTCTGACTTTGAGGGCTTTCACATTTTCCGGAAGTGGCCGAAGAGTGATTGCACCTGTGTGAGCCCTGGAAGAGAGCCACACCTCACCAGCAGTGGGTGAGCTGAGCCTCTGGGTGTTGCTCCTGCTTTCCCACAGTGCCAGGAGCAGTGCCCAGCTGGAGAGAGTGTGGAGCAAGAGCAGAAACACGGTGATGAATCCAATGAAACACTTCCCATATGTGTGAGCCTCCATGGAACCTGTATGTAATCAGAGTCAGCCCACCTCCTTACCCTGGCACAGATAGCACATGGAGACCACTCACCAAAGACATCTGCTCCAGGCCGTGGGCCCACACAGGGTCCTCCTGGCCTCTGCTCCTACTCTTACACGTGTCTCCCCAGACAGGAAGTCCTGGGCTCATGACCCGTTTCCATTGGTTCTCCCGTGTTTACATCCCTTTCTTGGTTGAGTGAGCTTTGGGTTCTTTTCCCTGTCATCTTCTCTACCCACTGCTCTCTTCTTGGTTCACTTGTACGGCGTGGGTGCTAACAGTCCCATCATCCTAGGTACTGGTACCAAGGTCACCACCCATTGCACAGCCTGTTCAGTGCAGTGATTCACACAGCTGCGTTTCATTCATGCAAAAATAAGGCATCCAACAGGCTGAGCACACAGCGTCACCATGGAAAGGAACCTGAGCATCTTCTAAGAGATGTACTTGGATCTGTTACTTATATAGTGAAACTTATATGCTTATCACCATGAATATGATCACATTTTCAAAGGTTAAGTTTAAACAATCAAAGGACTCAGCACTGGGTTACACTGAATCCACAGCTTTTGTTCTGTGTCTGCCATTAGTCTTACTTTCTTAACCATTCACATAATTGTATATAATTTTATAGTGGGTGATTCCCAAGGCCCTTTCCATGTGTGTAAATTAGTAATATTATGAGCCTATTGATAACTAAAAGTGATTATGCTTCAAGACCTAGATTCTCTGGTAAATTTGAGGTTCTGCTATGAATTTTCTGAATTCTCTTCTCAGTTATCCTAGAATTAGAAAAGAAGACGAGCATTTTCACAAGATAATTACCAAGTTGATGTCTTAGCAGAGGTGCCACAGCATTAATGAAAAGTGTCCCAGTGCTGTCGTCCATGACAGTTATTCTGTTGTCAGGTTTTGCATTATTTCTCATGACTTGTTTTTAATTTCTTGTGTTTTCTAACAAGTGGGGCAAGGCTCTTAAAGTGGGACAACAATGATTTCCTTTATCCTTCTGTGCTGTAGAAGTTCGCTTCCAGTGCTTTTAAATGAGCA
Source organism: Dinomys branickii (assembly GCA_004027595.1). Classification (NCBI taxonomy): domain Eukaryota; kingdom Metazoa; phylum Chordata; class Mammalia; order Rodentia; family Dinomyidae; genus Dinomys; species Dinomys branickii. Next base: position 104,686 of record PVLD010002673.1, on the reverse strand, counting down.
GATCTGAAATCTTGAAATTAAACTGGCAGTTATTAGAGATGATATTTCGTGCCTCATGTGGGGCGCGCTGCCTTCTCATATTGCATTTGTGATAGACAGTTCTTTGCATGAATAATAGAACGGCCTTGAATGAATTCACCTCGGCTCCACCATGGGGAGAAACACAAGGTGAGCCTGATGACTCCTACTATGATCTTTTGCCTGTTGACATTGCCCTTAAACTTTTCTTCTTCAGGCTGCCGCCTTGTGTATTAAATAAATGATAAACAGCATTTCTCTCATAAGGCTGGCTCATCACTTGAGCCACAAAAAATGGTTTGCAGGTAGTTGAGAGGTTAATATCACTGAATTATTTATTTATTCTGTGCAGTTTAAATATCCCTATTTTCTGCCTTCCTTTCACCTCTTTTTTTTTTTTTTATCAAATCTGAATGACTCAGAGGAGAGGAAATATATAATCTCCAGCAAGGACAGATTACAAAACTGACCTCTGTCTTTGATGGAAGAAAAAAAAAAAGGATCAAGTCTTGTTCCTTTATTGGAGAGCAGTTCGCACCCTTTTTTCCTACAATAGAACAGTTAGGGGAAATATGGACATTGGAAAGTAAATAAAAGGAAGGAGGAGGAAATAGAGTACCACACCTCGAGGGTGGGCCTCTTGAACCCTGCGCTGTATATTATCTATATCTCCTCTTCGTACTGCATTTTTAATATCATTATTATTGAGATGAAAGGCGGATGAACTGAACAAGGGCACTCGTGAAGCGTAAACCAAGAGAAGAGAGGCGCAAGGCATCCTGGAGGATGGAGCTGCTGGGCTGCCACTCCTCACTGCCTCCTCGCACTCACCAGTTCGTCTTTCAAGCCTTCATGGATTGGCAGAGAACACAATTGTCCCAGGTTCCTCCCCTCTTCTCCAGCTTCCTTGCTGCCCTGGCTTCAAACTCCAAGTTATCCTCTTCCTGTTAAGGGCCTTTAAATTTGTACTGATATTTTACAGCACGTTTAACGACCATTTCTAACAAAGAAACAAGGGTTTTATGATCATTTGATAATAAACAAAGAACAGCTGAGCTACGTTTTCTCCTCCTCTTGAATGATTCCATTCCGTATTTTCACCCCATGCCTCACATATGGCACAGACCCCCACGAATACGTTTTTGAGCCTTTGAACTCTGGGTGGAACTAGACTAGGATTCCTGGTGCTTTATCTCCTTAGTCTCCGATTTTACTTGTCTGGCATTCAGGAAGCTGAACACCAAGTTTGGCGTTTCCCATCTATGCAGTATCCAGATCCTCATTCCTTAAAAAAATGTGTTGGGTACACAGAAGTTCCTAAGACTACATGGCCACCATGAATTTAGAAAAATAATTCTCAAGTTGATTTCTTTTATCTCAGATTACTTTTACCCTTGTATAATTATGTTGAGGAAGTTTCTGTCTTTCTGTACTCACTGTATTAGAGGTCATAGTTGAAATAAAAATATTTATTAAAATAACACATTAATACAAGTATTTTTGGTGACAGTTATACTTCACAAAAGGACAATATTTGAGGTGATAAGTAACATTATTTTACAATTATCTGCAAGTTTCTTTAATACCTGACTAGGAATAGTATCTTTTTAATACTTGGTTTCATACAAAACAGCCAGTTTCTTTTATCTGCTTCTGCAATTGAATCTGCTACAGCATATTATATTAGGGGAAATAGATAAAATCCATCCTCCTTTTCTCATTTGGAAAAGGAAAAATTCTTTGCATGAGCTGAAATAGTCTTGCAGATCTCTAGAGGTCTTTGGCCCACACTTCGAAAACTACTGGTCTCCTCGGGAATAGCCTGTCTCTCCAAGGCCAAGTCTATTTCTGTTTTCATCATCTGAGCCCTTTCCCTTAGATGGACTCTTCCAGTCATTGAATTGGCTAATTCTTTGTCTTTTAGAATGAGCCAACTTTAAAGAGTTTTAAGCTCCTCACAGCAGAGCTGTAATGGCTCAGCCCATCAAGGTGTCTGATGAGAGACATTACTAGTGTCCATGACAGTCACTGCTCTGCCCTCCAAACCCACATAAGAGTGTAGTTCTCAGTCTCCTCATAGTGTGTGGTAAATGTGGGCCATCCTGGCTAGGAGACATTAGAAATGTAAGTAATGAAAGCTCAAGAATTTTATTTCCCTGCTGTGGTATAGTTAAAAAAAATTCAGTCTCCTTACATTGGATTCTGAATTGACTGTGAAACAAAGCTCCCCTAAACTACACTAGACATACAGCAAAAAAAGGAGACCAGGCTGAGGTCTCTTGGGCTCTAAGACTTCTTAGGCACTCTCTCTCTCTCTCTCTCTCTCTCTCTCTCTCTCTCTCTCTCGGGATAGAAGCAAGGCAAAGTGGGAGTCAAGGCAGTGGCCATCGTTGCCATATAACAAGCTCTGCTCTGCCTGCAGTACCTCAATCTCAGTTGCTCTACACCCACTAGCTTCCTGTCTGGGTTGCTAATTCCTCCATAACACTGTCATTCTCTGAAATCATGTAAGATTCAAACCTCACAGGTACTGGACGGTTTCCACTGACTCACTGTTTACGCTATTGTACTGATTTCTTCTTTGAAACAAGCCTTACATCTGTCTGTCTCTCTCAATTGCTGCTGCTAAAATTCCTTTTCTTCTTGCCTCATGCTTGGAAATACCACACAAATTCCAGGTAGTTGTCACCCCTCCAGATTTTCTGTTACATTCTGGGCCCATGTGGTAGAAGTGGAAGTGAATTACCAGAAGGTCTCACTTTGCCAGAGGCCCAACCTAGGCAAACACTGTAGTAGCAGTGTTGCATGTTCTCTCTCATTCAATTTTTACAACATTTCTGTAACATATAGGTAGCTAGCTTTTGCCAGTGTTGAAATTTAAGACTTAGAAAGTTTAAGAAACTTAGTTCAGTATCACAGAGGTTGAAAGTAGTGAAACTAGGATGGAAACCAAAATCTGGCTCCTCCCAAAGCCCATATAGTTCCTAGAATGGTCTGTTGTTCTTCCATAAATACTTCCTGAGTGGGTGAGTAAATGTGGTTACCTATGTATGAATTTGTGCACGAAGAGATGAATGGGAAGAATAGGAGGCAAAAGATTTGTAATATGCTTCGTGACCTTTTGCAAGGAGAGAGGGTGACCGCTGTGATGGGGTGCTGTCACCATGGCAGTGAATATTCAGTCTTGGAGTCTGTGACGGTCCTTCCATCTGCACTCTCCACAGTCCACTCTAACGCAGGACAGCAGAGCGCAACTTAATCTACTAGCATTGAGAGAAACTCTGATTGGGGGCACACTAATGCTTCCTTCAATTAGTTTCCTCCAGAGTTAATCCCATTTGCTTTTCCTGTTTGGGCAACCAGCTGCTGGAGGTTGCCGGGCAACCCAGAGATGGAGGAAAAGAGGGTGGGGAGAGGTGGAGGCCGAGGAGCTCCCACCAAGGTGAAGATGAAATAAGAATCAAATGTCAAAGGGGGTTTTATTTTAGGGCAGCAACAGATAATTCCAAAAGGAACATTAAGGTGATCTCAATTCAGCTCCCAACAATTAGTTTTTCAGTATTTATATTCCTAGCATCAACTAATTTTTCTTATGGAACTGTGTGGCAACAAAAATCCAAGAGGATTTTATTTTTTGTTAAAGAAAAATGTGTCTTCAGGGAGAACAAGCATGGCTGGGAAATGGCAGCTTTCCCCAGGATGATTGTGTTTCCATACAAGTGGATGAAACAACTGCATGTGTTCAGTGTTACAGAAATTTCCAGAGCGCAGTCAGGGGTGTGGGTATTTTGGGAAAGACTAATATTGTAGACTGGGAGCTGGGAGAGGGGTAAAACTCAGGGCATTTCAGGTAGACCCTAAGGATAATACAGGAAGCTCAATGTGAGCTCTCAAAATCCAGACCCAGGTTCTGGGTACCCTTTTTTCCTGGTGTCCTTGCTGGGAGTGCAGGCAGTGGCCGGCCACAGCTGCTATCCACTGTGATGTCATTCTGGGAGGGAGAAAGTCATTGTTGGGGAGAGGCAGGCTCCTCTCAGATACATCAGCTCAGTGTACACGGATGGTTCAGTGTTTGCAAAGGAAAGAAAAGCCACCAGCTGATCTTGGGGAAGAAACATCTTTCTCTTTAGTCTCCGCAGTATTTTGCAATGTACTGCCTGTCTGACAGAGGAATTTTTTACTTAAGAAATATAAGGATTCCTTCACATTGCTGGTAAAGGGGCCGTACATAACAGCCGTGGCAGGAGTCACTGCAGAGATTTCAGCTAAAGCTGAAATTCCGAAGCCCCAGGGTCATTGTGTCACCTTTGGCATGTCGAGTACTAATGCAGATTTGAAAACAACAGGACATTCTTTTTCTTGACAAGAAAACATGAATATTTCACTTAACTTCCAGTCCCACATTTTCAAAGGGCAGTTACTTCTCCCAGTTCCATGGGAACTTGAGCAGAATAGGCTGAGAAGCTGAGAGGCTGAGAATTGCCCAGTTCTGTATAAGGAGAAGAATAGCATGACTGACCTCTAAGAAAAATACATCATTTACTCAAATAACAGTAAAATACTTTTAAGTCAAACCTTTAGGATAAATCATTATATATATAATATACAAGCAATATATATATGTAAGTGAAAATGACTTATATTTAGTCAATATAAATATGCAACATAATGTCAGTTTCACTGTAAGTATATAGTACATTGAAATTTAGAGTGAACCTGCATACTAGTGTCCTATCACTTATTTGAACAGTAACTGAGTCAGTAGCATAAGGCAAAAGAAATGACTACAGCTTCATAAATGAATGTGGTGCATGAATCCTTTTCTATCCAACACACACAATGTAGGTATACAACCAGAAATCCCCAGACAGGAAAAGTAAGACATTTGTTCCATCAGGTAAGTTTAAAGGAGCAGCAGCCAGATGAAGAGTCATTATTCTGCAGACTTTGTGACAATGTGCGATGAGCCCCTTGTCTGAGATCATTTCTGCTTGTGATGCCTTCTGTTGTAATGAGTCTCTCTATTTTGCCTGTGTAGTGCTTAGGGGATGCACACTAGTCTTCCCTGTGCTCAGGTGTGTGTGCGGAGCAGGGCAGGACAACGGTCTTCTCACTCAACTTGGATGCCTAATGACTGGCAAAGTCATGAGGGAAAAAAGTCCTAGATCTGGGATGGAAACCCGGGGCCTGTGACAACAGGAGTTATCCTGTGGATAATACTTTCTTACAGAAGATTATGGAGCACACATTACCTTCGTGTGCATGTGTTACAGCCGTACACAAAGCCTGGACTGAGAAACAAGGCTGCTGTTGTGATACCCAAGGGCTGGTAATTTCTCTGCCTCCCTCCCTCCCATGCCCCCAAAGCCATCTCAGAGAAATGGGGCCCTAAAATGCAGTCTGGGGACTCTAGCTGGGACTCTCCCTCGCAGTCAGGAGCTGCCTGCACTGGGAATTTGTGATTGAAGCCATCCGTAGGGCCTCTTGTCTCACTTGCCCTCTCCTGTCTCCAGACCGAGCATTTATGAAGGTTTTGTCCTAGTTTTCTCCCCATGTAGGTTTTGGAGAGCCACAGTCACTTCCTTTAAAACCCATACCACTTTTAACCCCAAATACTTCTCCAGGCTGTTACGTATGCCACATCACTGTCCTTTTATTATCTATAACTGGTTAATATTGTGTCTACATTTGCAGCACTCAAAATTTGATGTTATTAGTTACTTTTATTATTTTTGTAATATCTCCACACGCAGAGGCCTTTTACTACATTTTGTTAGGAGGAAGCTAGGCATGCCTTTAGCTGTTCTTTCTTTGTCTCTGCCTGATCTTTCTCAAATCAAAACAAAATATGCAACAGTAAGGTAAAGTTTTGGCCTCTGGTCTCCTGTGAAATCAGGTTAACCTGCTTCATCTCTTGGCATGTTTGTAAAAGAAATCTTACATAAATCCTCGCTTCTCAGGAAATCACTTTCATCCAACATAGGAGTAACACAGTAGGATGGATAAATAATTCATGTCACTTTCAGGAAAGAGTAAAGCAAATGAGTACGTGGATGGCTTTACTCTTCGAAACATTGATGAGACATTGAACATTGATTGAAAGGCCACTGTGTTCAGAGCTCTGTGCCGGAAACTCAAGAAGTACAAAAACAATGCACTGCCTGTGTTTTGAGGGATTTACAGTGAGATGCAGAGGGAGAAAACAACAACCTGTAACTGTGACTAGCAGTGTATTTGGTGAGTACCTACCAGCTATATAAAATTGCTTTTGGACATGTTTCATGATTCCTCATAAAACAAAGACTTAATAAGTTTGCTTGGTAGCTGATGGGCAAAGTTTAAAAAAAATCAAATGAGTTTTTCTTGTTTTCCTTTAAGCAATTCGTGGCAATGCTTTCTTTTCTTTTTATTTTAAGCAGATGAGTATTACAAATAATGGTTGCATTTAGAATCTTCAAGAAAGCTTGTGAACCGTAAATTTGATGAACGGGGCCCTGAGATCTAAGCTGTGGGTCACGCATAGCAGGCTGGGAGATGCCGTACATCCACGCAGGAGAAACACAGAGACAAACACGACAGAGGCACACACCAGTTCTGTAGCTTTGGGTACCAAACTGCAGTGCTTGTCCTGTGGTTCCACGAAGACTGGCAGGTAGAACCCGGCTCTGGCTCCTCTGGGCAGGATGAGCATGACTGACGTGGAGAAAATATTTCTCATTATTTTTGATAGACCTCTTCTGGAAACCTCGCTTTCTGAGTGAATGGCTGTACCCGCTCAAATATTTGCTATTCATTTCGTGCTCCTCTGCTGTCTTTGTTGCCTCCGTACTCAGACTTCTTCGTCTGGCCCTGCAGTCTGTTTCCCAAGAGAGATCTTGGTGAGATATTTTTTCTTTATCAGGAAATTGATTTTCTTGCATCTCTTTCTGAGATTACAGAATTCAATCTTGTAGTAGAATGACTCAATTCTGGGGACCGTGTCTAATTTGGGAATGTGATGGTCAGTTTTCCTCCGGTCGTAGGATCAAAGCTGAGAGCAGGCAGGTGGGTAGCAGAGGCAAGCGCTGCTCCGTGGCCCACCTCCTTACCGCCCCTGCAAAGCGGCCAGCCTCCTCCCACCACTGCCTCCTGTTGTAGCCATTTTCCTGTCTCTCAGACAAAATACTTGACACTCTCACCTTAAAGAAAGAGAGGTTTACCGCACTCAGACTTTCTGGTGCATTCAGCCGAGGTTAACTGGGCCCTGGCAAAAACAGCAAGGTAGAATGGCCGGGAGGAAGAAGCTGCTCACTTCCGGGCAACCAGGAAGTGGAGAGGAAGGTGGAAGAAGGGAGGAGATCAAGACGGGAATCTGCCCTTACGGGTCATGCTCCAGTGACCACCTCCGACCAGGCTGCACTTCTGAGTAGCACTTTCAGCTCCCGAACCCATCCACAGATCTGCAAATGAGCACAGTGTCTGTATCCAGTCACCTTCCAGACCCTTGAGATACCGCGGGGTGTTCGATCTGAACTGTACACGGCCTCACACTGCAGTCTGAACAGCCAGCCCAAAGAGCAGCCAGCTCCATGTAGCTTTTCATTGCATGCTCTTCGTCCTACATGTTAGCTGAACTTAGCTGTCCACACCCCTTAACCATCCTGGCAGATCCTTCTTGGGTTGTGGGCCTTCACCATTCTGCATTTTTGTGTTTAGAGTCAGGCTGGCCTGATTTCCCACCTTTCCCTGGAGATGAGAGGTGCCTTAGTGTTCTGAGCGTTGGGTTAGCAATTGCTGGGCTCTTGCATCCAAGATTGGCAGAGCTGGTAGAGCCCACTGTCCTTCCACAGAGATGTGCCAGGTGGGTTGGTGACAGGCAATGGCCTTTGCTATGATAGCTTTAAGCAGACAGATGTGTATATTTGTGTTTCACCTTGATGTTTTCTTAATAACCAGTGGTGGTGCAGTGTTACCATGGGAGTAGGGAGTAAAAAAACAGTCTATATCTTTTTCCTTCTTTGCTTAAGTCCTAAATGCAGAATTTGTTTAGTGCAGTTGTTACAAAAATTACAGTAAATGTATCTTTTCTGTACTTGAAATGCCAAGGTGTTGTAGTCATTGGATTCTATCCTGTGACTGCTTTGCTCTTTCTGTGTGAGGAGCTGCATTCCGTTAATTCTTGCATAACATGTACTTTGTCAGTCTAAAAAACATTTTTTTTTCAAGTTTCTCGTGGTGTCACTGGTATTTATTCTGCAACATCAGCAGTGCTTCCTGGCCAAGCACAGAGAGGGAGGACTGGCGGGGAACAACTTTTCTTGTTGTTGTTCACATTCCAACATTCTTAAGAACTGCCTGAAAAGAAATGTCGGAACTGTGTTCTGAAAGTACTTTTCAGAGCCCTGTGGTACTGGAAAAGTTAAGAGCCTCACAGTTCTAAAGGAAAAAATAAATGACTGTGGGAATCACTCTCCCTTCCCCTCCTTTGTGAAAATGTTAGTTCTTTTAAATCACTCTCAAAGCTGAGAAATGAAATTTAAAATGTTTTCAAAAAGTCTCTCTGTTATTCCTCATTTTCTGGTTTCCTCCTGAGGTGGAAAGAGGACAGCTCTTGTAAATAATGAAATGATTGTCTTATGCAGAAAATAGCAAAAGTGAGAAAACCCAGCAAACACTTGGCAAAACGCCTGTGTTCCTTTCCTGCCTGACTCCCCCCTACTGTGCAGAGACCTTCATTTTCCCTACCACTGGCTGAAAGGCTTCCTATAAAGTCGGATGTGTGTATGACTTACATTGTTTTTCTCTTTCTCTTCTGTTACTGATAGTTGGTAAAGACAGAGATGGGAAGCAGTGATCTCAGTATTTGAGAATGATTGTCTCTTATTCTCTGCCCATTGTGTAACCAAACCTGAAACATTTAACTCTCTTGTGCAATATTGTTTTGTCTCTGTTGCCTCTGAAAAGAATCATTAAGCCCCTTTCAGCCTTAGCTTAGCCCTAGGCTGCCAAGAGAATAGAGGAAGCCAAGAGAAGCCAGAAGACAGCGGACTGGAGACTGGGGAGAGGGCAGGAAGGCCAGTCTCTCCTTTGCTAATCCAGCGCCACACTCTCTGCAGCAGCTTTATCAGGCCTAGAATGAAGGTAGATACGTGTGGTTATTGATCTTCTGGGGAAAGGGGTTACATCTTTTTATACTTTTACATGCTTAAAGCATCCGATGAACTCACACATGGGAAATTAGTTTTTTACTTTATGGAAAAAAGGTCAAACAAAATTTCATAGCAAGATGATAGAACAATATGTGTTAATACATTGCACATTATTATCTTTAAAATAGTTACTCAGAGTACAAGATATGGGCATCAAAATTCTTGCAATCAATATTAGCACAAACTTTCCCTTTCTGTGAACAAAGAGACACTAATAGTGTAACCAGCATTTTCCTCTTTTCCCTTCCTTCCTTCCCCCTTTCTTCCATCTTAGTTCCTTTTTACTTTTTAACATTTTCTTCTCATTTTACAGTATCTGTTGTACGTTTTGGACCTTATTTACTCCTTCAACTTTTCACACCAGTGAGAAAATGTGATGTTTACACATGTGAGTCTGATTTATTTCACTAATGAGTATGGTCTCAATTGCATCCATTTACTTATAAAAGTGTCAAGTCTATCCTTTTTGGCTGAGTAGTACTCTCCTGTATAAAATAACACATCTTTTTTATCCATTCCTCTGCTGATGGGCATTTGGGTTATTGCTAAGATCTAGCCATTACACATTATGCTGCTATAAACTTGGGTGCAAAATATATCACTTTTGTATGGTGTTTTTAATTCTTCTGGGAAGATAACCAGAAGGGTAATGGCTGGATTGAACGGGACCTCTAATCCCAGCTTTTTGAGGAATCTCTATACTGATTTCCACAGTGGATGAACCAGTCTGCTCTCCCAAACAGTAGAGAAGAGTACCTTTAACCCCACTGCCACTCCAGCATTTGTTATTGGTTGATTTCTTGATGGCAGCCATTCTTCCTGGGATGAAATGGAATCCCAGTGCTACAATTTGCATCTCTCAAAGAACCAGTGCTGTTGAACATCTCTTTCATATATTTATTTTCCATTTGAATTTCTCCATCTGAGAAGTCTGTATTCATCTCAGATGCCCATTTTTTGATTGGGGCTTTAAATTTGGGGGGGGGGGAATCTCATTTTTTTCAATTCTTTATATGTCCTAGATAGAAATCCTTTGAGGGACAATTGGATGAAATTCTTTCCCACTGTGTGAGTTGTCTTTTCACTTTGTTTATGTTTTCTTTTGATGTGCAAAAGCATTTTAATAAGATGAGATCCAGATTCTCTGAAGTATTTCCTATGCAGTTTTGGTTGTATTCATGAACTCTCTCCCTACACTTATGACTTCAGGATTTCTACCTACTTTGTCATTCCATAGATTTAGTGTTTCTGTTTTAATATTTACTTTTTTGATCCATTTTGCCTTTAGTTTAGTGCATGGTAATTGACATGGCTCTAGTTTTAATCTTTGGCATGTAGGAAGCCAGTGTTTCTAGCACTATATATTAAAGAGGCTGTCCTTGTCCAGTGAACATGTTTGGACCCTTTGTCAAAGACAAGGTGGCTGAGGGTGTTTATAATAATGTCTACACCTTCTAATCTGTTCCAGTGGTCCTCAAGAGGTTTTTTTTTTTTTTTTTTGCCAGTATCGTGTTAATTTTATCACAGTAGCTTTGTAGTATAATTTCAAGACAGGAATTGTGATGCCTCCTGCCTTGCCTTTGTTGCCCAGGATTGTCTTTGCTATTCTAGGTCTCCTCTGGTTCAACATGAATTTTAGGAATAATTTCCCCAGTTCTGTGAGATATGCTAATGGTATTTTGATAAGGATTGAATTAAATCTGTATAACAATTGTGGAAGTATGGCCATTTTTACCATGTTGATTCTTCCTATCTTTGAGCAAGGGATATCTTTCCATTTTCTGATATCCTCTTTGATATCCCTTTGCAGACTACTATAATTTTCAATGTATAGATCTTTTACCTCTTTTCTTAGGTTTATTCCTAAGTAATTCATTTTTTGAGTTCTATTGTGAAGGGTGTGGTTTCCCTAATTTCTCTCTCTGTGAGTTTGTTGTTTGTGCATAGGAATGGTATTGATTTTTGAGTGTAAACTGTGTATTCAGTCATGTTACTGAATTTGGTTATTAAATCTAGAAGTCTTGGTGGAGTTTTTGGGGTCTTCTATATAGAATATCATGTCATCTGTAAATAATGATAATTTAGCTTCTTCCTTTTGTATCCTTATTCCTTTTATTTCTCTCTCATTTAATTGCTCTGGCTAGTGTTTCCAGAATTATATTGAATAGGAGTAGTGAAGGTGGACATACTTGTCTTATTCCTGATTTTAGAGTGACAGTGTTCAGTTTTTGTCCATTTAGTATAATGTTGGCTGTTGGTTTGTCATAGATGGTTTTTATCAGGTAGATGCAAAGACCATCTATTCCAATTTTCTGTAGGGTTTTTATCATGAATGAGTGTTGGACTTTGTCAAAATCTTTTTCTGCGTCTATTGAGATAATCATGTGATTTTTGTCCTTGGTTATGTTGATATGGTTTATTACATTTATTAATTTGCATATGTTGAACCACCCCTGCATTCCTGGGATGAATCACACTTGGCCATGGTGTATTATTGTCTTAATGATTTGCTGCATTCTGTTTGCTAGTATCTTACCAAGAATTTTTGCATGTATGTTTACTAGGGAAATTGGCCTATGTTCTCTTTTTTCATTGGGGCTTTTTCTTTTTTTGGTATTAGTGCAATACTTGCCTCCAGGAATGAGTCTGGGAATATTGCTTTCCTTTCAGTTTCATTAAAGATTTTGAGCAGTGTTGATTGCATTAAATCTTCTCTAATTTTCTTGAATCTATCAAGAAATTCAGCAGTGAATCCATCAGGATGTATGCTTTTCTTTGTTGGTAAGCTTTTAATTACATTTTCAATTTCTTTAACTGATATTGGTTTATTCTAAATTTTTATCAAGAAATGAATTTCACTCTTGATTTAACTTTTGTAATTCATATGTATCTAGAAATCTGTCCATTTCTTCTGTGTTTTCCATCCTATGAGAGTGAAGATTTTCAAAGTAGGTATTGATCATCTTCTGAATTTCCACAGGATCTGTAGAGATTGCACCCTTTTAATTCCTCAATGCATGCATTTGAGTCTTTTATTTTCTCTTTTTGGTAAAGTTGGCTAAGTGTTTATCAATTTTATTTATTCTTTCAGTGAACTCTCTCTTCAATTCATTAATTTTCTGTATTGTTCTGTTAGTCTCAATTGTGTTAGTTTCTACTCTGATCTTTCTAATATCCTCCCTTGTATGGGCTTGGGCCTTGACTTGCTCTTCTTTTTCTAGAAGTGTGAAGTTCAGCAGTACTTTATTTCTGTTCACTCTGTTTTTCCTGATGTGAGAATTCACTGCTATAAATTTCCCTATTCTGCTTTCATTGCATCCCACATGTTCTGATATGTTTTATCTACATTTTTCTTTAACTGAAGATATTGTTAAATATCTTCTGCAATATCGTCTGTGACCCATTGTTTTTTTTTAGGAGGGTATCATTTAATTTCCATGTGTTTATGGAGGTTTTACTATTTATGGAAGATTTACTGTTTATGGAGGTTTGCTGTTCTTTTGCCATTAATTTCCAGGTCCATTGCACTATGCTCAGATAATATACAAGGGATAATTTCAGTTCCTTTGCGTGTTCCTTAAGCGTGTTCTGTGGGCTAGTATACAGTCTATTTTAGAGACTGTCTCATGTACAGCTGAGAAGAATGTGTATTCTGATGTTGTTGGATGGAACCCTGTTTCAAGATCTATTAAATCCATTTGTTCACAGGTTTGGTTCAGTTCTGATATTTCTTTGTTGATTTTTGTCTAATCTATCTCTTTGTGACAACAAGTTATTAAGGTCTCCTATTAGATTTGTGTTATTGCTTATTTGATTTTTCATGTCTATTAATATTTGTCTTATACAGTTGGGCAGAACTTCCATATTTGGTGCATACATATTTATGATTGTTATCGTTTCCTCTTAAACTTTTCCCTTAGCAAGCCTGTAGTGACCTTCTTTATCTGTTTTGATCATTCCTTGTCTGAAGCTCACATTGTCTGCATACAGAATAGGTACCCTTGCTTCTTTCTAGATTCCTATTGCATGGTGTATTTTTTCCATCCTTTGACTTTTTGTGTATGAATTTCTTTTTGAGTTAAATGTGTCTCTTGTATACAGCATATTGTTGGATTTTCTTGATCCATTCTGCCAGTCTATTTATTTTAGTTGGTAAATTTAGGCCAATTATATTGATGGGTATAACTGATACGTGTTGACTTATCTTTGTCACGCTATTTTCCTGCTGTTGGTTTCTTGCTCTTTTTCCTCTGTTTAATTGCTTGCCCTGCAAGTGGTTTCTTTTTGTTTTACTTGGAATTGTAGTCATTTTTATCTCTGTCTAAAATATTTTTCAGTATGCTTTGTAGGGTCAGTAATGAATTTCTTCAGTTGTTCTTTGTCATTAAATTATCTGTTTCTCCATTAATTTTGAAAGATAGCTTTGAAGAGTATGTCAGTCTGGGTTGGAAGTTGTTTTCTTTAAGACTTGAAATCGTTCACTCCAAGCTTTTCTTGACTTGAGGATTTATACTGAGAAGTATGCCATGATTCTAATAGGTTTTCCTTTATAGGTGATTTGTTTCTTGTCTCTAACAGCTTTTAATATTCTGTTCCTGTGCTGAACTTATTATATGTGTGGGTATAGATTATTTTGGCCAGGTTAATTAGAGGTCTATATGTCTCATTTGTCTTTCTGTAAGATTCTGTTCCTGTATTTGGCAAATTTTCTCCTACTGCTTCTGCAAGTAGTCTTCTGTGTCATTTGTGTTGATGCCTGCTTTTTCATTGACACCAATTATTCTTACATTATTTTTCTTTGCATTGTCTTGCAGCTGTTGAATTATTTCCTGATCTTTTGTTTTTTTCAAGAGATCTGTCCTTTCATGATTGCTAGCATCGATCTTGTCTTCAAGGTCTGAAACTCTATCTTCAGTTTTGTTAATGCTGTTTTGCAAGTCTTCAATGGAATTTTTAATTTCCTGGATATCTGTTTGAGTCCATTTCATGCTTTCTATTTTTTCTTGTATTGATCTTTCATGGTTTCCTTCATTTGTTGTCATCCTCTGGTTTTTATCTATCTCTACGCTAGATTCACTGAACATTTTCTTTGTAATTGTTGTCATTTCCTTTTTTACCCGAGAGAATATTTTTATCTGATTTCCTCTATATCCTCATGGATTTGTTTCTTTATTTTAGTTGCTATCATTTCAGAAATTTAATTGTGTCTCTTCTATATTCTTCTATCTTATTGTCTCCTGGACTTGTTCTGGGTGGGCTGAAGGTCTGAGAGTGCATCTTGTCTCTGCATCTTGATTTTTTTCTATTTATTTTGGCACCAGGAGTTGATCTTAGGCCTTGCACTTGCCGGGCAGGTGCTGTGCTACAGAGCTATATCCCTGGTGTCATCATTTTGTATTTGAAAAATTCTTATTTTGTTCTCTATGTTGACCCTTGTAATTTTTTTTTAGCAGGGAGCTATATCATTAGTATCAAGTCTTCTCTAGGAAACGTCTGTTCCTTGGGGATGTCTACTGTGTGTAGGAGGTTCTTGGCTTGTGTCTGTCTGAAGACCCTTTCTTCCCAGCTAATTAAGAGTAAGATGTTGGTAACTGTTTGTCTCAGTCCCTATTTCTTTGATTCTGGGCTGTGGTGAAGTAATTTGCCCAGAGCCTCCCAGTGTTGTTACAGAAGGGAAGACTGTACACCACAGATATGACATCCTAGCTAAAATAGTACAATCAGTAACAACAATAGCATCAGGCACAATGTAGAAACTAGCAAACTGTGGTAGTTATTGATTTTGTACCTTAAACTGTAGGAATAAAATCTCCAGCTATATGGCAGAACTGATCATAAATTGGGGCTTGTATTCAGAGTGTTTCTCCTTGGTAGAGTGGTTTTACTCTGTGGTGGGCAGATTTAAGAAGGACAGTGGATAAAACAAAGATAACTGAAAAGAAAGTAGAGGCCAGGCTGGAGGTCAAAGGTTTGCCACACAAACTCTGGGAATCTAGAGCATAGGACGGAAGAGAAATAAGGTATAAGCAAGGACTTATTTGAACTTGGTCTCTGGGTTTGAGGATGGGCTTACTTTTTTGTGGCTGGAGTTATCTCCAGGTATTTAGAAAAGGAAAAAGAAGCAAAAGAAAGACAAAGGAAACAAAAACAGAGAGAGAACAAGGGCAGCCCCGCCTGCCTGCTTCTCTTCAGTGTGTCCTTGTCCCCAAGCACAGTGCTGGTTCACCCAACTTACCACCTTTTGGCTCGTATTGTTACTGTTGCTTCAGATTTTTTCACACCACTAGTCCCGACTGTCCATCCTGTGTGCCCTCAGTGGGTTCCTACTGTGTCTCTGGTGTTCCCTCTGGCCTCCGTGGCTTAGTGCATAGTTTACCCGGTTTGCAGTGGTGGTGATGGGAGGGCCTGCCCTCCGCAAGGTTCACTTGGGTAGATTAGTTTTGGAAATCTTGCTTTTCCAACCCAGTGAGGGTCATGCCTCCAGAGAGTGAAGAATGATGCTGCCCATTCTCTATCCTTCTTTTCTCCTCTGAATTAGTAGCAGCTTTATACCACTAGTTTAGTTTCTTTCCAAGGCCCAGCAGCACTGAATTTATAGCAGCAACTCCTGAAAGAACTATAAGTAGGTCTTCAGAAAAATAAGCAAGACCCAGGCACAGAACTGACTGAGGCTGTTGAAGGAGGAGGTCCTTGGACACGGAGGAGGAAATCCTACACCAAGTCTTGGGAATTGCACTGAAGTCAATCTTGAATGCTGTGAGGGGCCCAACATTTATGTGAAAGTGCACTGTTCAAATTAAGCACAGAGTTAAAAATGAAGTACAAACCTGATCGGTGCTAAAATTAAAATTCCATTGCACTGAAACTTGACCTGTAGTTAAAGCCATCTAATTGGGGACCAAAAGCTACCAGAGAATTTTACTTCTTCTGAATGTATCTAAATTCTTTTTCCTCAGGCTTTGAAGCACCGATTAAAAGTTTGTTAAATTTTTGGCTCCACCTGAGGAAAGATCTCCACTGACGTTCCCAACATTACTTCCAGGGCTGACCACTTCTGGCCCAGAGAGCTGACATCTAGTGGTGTTTTCTCCTAAGTGGTTCTCTTTACCCTCCCAGATGTCAGTTTTCTGATTTAATCAAGTATCTAAATTAATGTGTTTGAGATGGAAGTCATGTGTCAAGTTTCTAGTTTAATTCAGAATGTGCATTTCAAATTCAACCCCTTTCCTGCACCTCCCCACCTTGTTCCATCTTCCTTTGCTGTTTTTGTGTAGGAAGACTTACTATCCAGTGTAAGAGGTCACAGCAAGTAGACACAAGAATCCAAGCACAGGTTGTGGAGAATTGTGCATAGGAGCATCAGGCAGATGGGCTAACTTCACCAAAGGACAGCTGTCTCTAGAGATAGCAATTGCAACCATATTTCCTCTTTCTCAGTAGATATTTTCTTTATGACATTATGAAAAATAGATATAATTTAAGTTAAGCACACTGATAATTAAACTCACAGAAATGTGTGTCTGTGTATGTAACTAAGCCTGTCCAGAGAACCAGCTGATGTTTCTATGTTTTCTTATTCACTGAAGCCTGTGTAAGTGAAACAGAAAGTAAGGGGAAAGGGAATGTTAACTGGAAAAGAGTGTGTGTGCCTGAACATATTTTACAACATCTACAATGTAGATCTAAAGAGCCAGATAAGACCATTTTGACCCAGAATTCCTTTGGAAAGTCAGAATATAGTGTGGTGAGTGTTTCATCAAAAAATGAGAATTGTAATGGAAAAATGTTCTTTCCTTCAGTGGATGCAGAGACTCTGCTATAAGTAGTCACACAGTTGGTCACCAAGTGCAATGCAGGGCTGTGTTTGAGGAACATTTTCCATATGAATGTACTTTAACACCTGCATCCCTTTGAAACTCACTGTGCAATAAAGGGGAATTGACAGACACGTGGCTAGATGGAAGAGGAGAGAAGAAAATGGAATTCTAAAACTCATCTTTGCAGTTTTGTCTGTAAAAAGAAAATAAAATGGCTGCAATTATAACACAGCTCTCCTCTGCTCACCCCAAACAGTTCTCAAACCCATTTGGAGAATTTTGTTCAATGTTCAAAGTGAGTCCTTGGAAAGTGGTACAGTATTTTGCTTTGTTAAAGGACACACAAAACTCAGGCAGAAATTCCTGTCCCAAACCAGGATGGTAAGAAGATAACTATAGTGAGGTGCAGTGGAAAATACAAGGGCAGTTTCTTTGAAAAGGATTGACAGAACATTTAACAACATGTGTTTATGTTGGAAACCTTACAGCCTTGAAGACACAAGACGTTTTGGACACTCCTCAGTTGCTTTGTAGGTATTTTATCTATAAATATTTCTCTAGTCCTCAGGTTTGTCTCCTGCACATCAGTCCAGAAATTCTCTTTTAAGCCTCTGTCATCAGGTTGTATCTCTATTTTGTGATTCTCAGATCCTTTTATACTACCCATTACTTTTCTATCCTCCAAGTCTGATCTGTGTAAACCCTTCCTATCCCCCCAAAACATGTTCACAAAGGGATCACAAGCATAATTAAAGAATGCCATGCTTTTTTGTATGAAATGGAAAAGTCGTAAAGGAAACATTCATATTTTATTCATTAAATATGTAATTTTTTTCTTTTGAGAAAAAAAGAATAACAAAATAACAAAGATAAAAACAAGACACAAAAACCATAAAAACAGTACAGAATTTTGAAACAAGATGATAGAAAATTAACAATGGTTGTTATGTTACATATTCTCTTCAACAAAGTTGTTCAGATTACCAGATGTGAGGATGCAATCATGCCTACTCTGAGTAGATGCAAACCTGGGTGTTGAAGATAGAGCAGTGATTTATAGGTTCTTCCCCATGAGCAACTGTAATAGTTACTAAATAAGTCCACAGGCAGATTCACATGTTAGTACACATTGTTACACAGATGCTTAGGAGCTGCTAGTAAGAGCTTCTGTGTATAGGTGATCAAGAGCGCTACTCTGAAAAGGTGATGTTGAAGATGATTTTGAGGAGCCAGGAGAGGGACAAAGGAGAGGACAGTCCCATGCGGAGAAGAATGTCTGGGAGGATGAGGTGGGACAGAAGTTTCATGTTGCAAGAACAGAAGGCCAACCAATGGACAGGCTAGAGTGAGGGCATCCAAGATGAGTGTGGAGATGGCCGGGCATGCTGGTCCTGGTAGCCCTTGGTAGGAACTTTGAATTTTAGTCTAAGGCATAATGGTGAACTAAATGACCTGATTGGTACTTGAAGGGATTGCCTTAAAAGGGGGAGTTAATAAATAAGGCAGCATCAGAAGAAATGGGAATACAAGAAAGGCGAAAGCCTCGGGAGGTGGCCCTAGGGAGAAACCTACTGCGTTATCTCTGAGAGTTGTGGAGCTGCCTGGCCTGGGGGTCAGCCAGCAGCCTGTGCCTTTGAAAGTTTAGCTTAATGTAGATATGGTGTGTTTTCAGTTTTTCTTCTCACTGGGGATACAGGCCTTTATTCTAAACAGCAACAAAGAGGAAGTTAAAAATACCAAAAGCATTTGGGACAGCTTGCAGCATGAGGCTGCCTATGGGAATCAACTGTTTGATAGGGAATTGGATCCGCTATACAGTTCCCAGGGTGTGACTGACGAGCCAAACTGTCCCTTCAGTGAATGCCCAGCCCATGCTGCCGCAGGAGTCACTGGGTTTCTGTTTGGCCAAGGGAACTGTGGCCCGTTACATCATCATGGTACTCTCTGGGCGGTTTCCACATCTGCTCTTTAGCAGGCTGGAAGGTTGGGGACAGCTGTGGATCGTGGCCGTGTCCTTGTCCCGCCACGAGTGTTCCCTCAGCTCCCCTTAGGTCAGCAGCTGTCCTGACCCTGCTCCTCCACTGCTTTGCTCCAGCTTTGCCCCTTACTTCCGTCAGTTCGTGAAGAGAAGAGTGAGGACGGCACTGACAGGGGCCTTCACTCGCATTTGCTGGGTACGTCCTGTGTTGCAGACAGTGTGCTACTTTAACTTCGTGACCTCACTTACTCCTTTTTATGCTCCAAATTGCACATTATTCTCACTTCACCACTAAAATTGTCCACAAGATCACGACTTGTTCCAGGCCATGATACTCTAGTGGAAGAGGTATGAGAGAAAGGACGTTCAAGGGATGACTCAGACGGGAGATGCGGAGGGATGGCTAGGTGGCAGGCGTCGAGGTGACCGCAGGTGTAACAGGTGGGTGATAAGGTGGACATGGGACAGCCCAGCCACTGTGGTGCTTATCATGCACACGAGTCATTTGGTCCTTGTAGGCTATGCTAACCAGACCCGCCACTGCTTTTTGCCTCATCATTTCATTTCCCAGCATAGGCCCACTGAGCATAACCAGTTTGGGACAGAACCCGGTCCGCTTGGAGTAACTTCGGTTGTGTAGGAGCCTCCCGCCTACTTAACAAACCAAATCTCCCTGATGGCACATAACCTTTGAAGGCTGTCTTTTACCCAAGTTAAAGTGCTGATGGTGTTCATCCAAATTTTCATCCAATGTCGTTTGGGAGTCCTTTGGGGCATTTACCTTCAGCACTGAAACTAAAATCTGTCTGCCCAGCCAGTAAACAGCAGTTGCTTCAGTCAGAGTTACAGGGGGGCTTTCAGCTACATAAAGATGAAAACTTGAAAAATTGTTAGCATATGTGGAGCTTCTCCAAAGAAGGAGCTGCTAAGGAAATAATTAATGAGCCCAACATAAATCAAAATATTTGTATTGTTATTCTTGATGACAGACTGCCCTTGAAGGAATCTGTTAGACACACTTGAGTCATCTGCCTCCATCGGGAAGCTGTTTCTCCCCGAGAAGCTACTGTCCACCAGAAGCCATCTTGCCAAATAAAAAGGCTCTGTAGAAGCTTGATGAGAAATTGCAGGCACATGTGTATGAGCACTAAACACAGCGCCAGCGTGGGGATTTGCTAGAAACCATTCCATCGCTTCTCTATTTAAGAAACTCTCAGCTGTTGTAGCAGGAGCTGTGGACTGTGGGGTGTGCACAGCAACAGGTTAGGATGAATTTGCCCTTGGTGTAGCTATTCATTGGGTGCGAGGGAGCCTCAGAAGACACAGAGATTCTGATCAATCTGAGGACCTCCGGAGAAGAGTGGGAGGCCGGGATCAGCAGAGGTAGCAGCTCTGTGCTGCTTTGCCTGTGCCCCATGTGGCTGGAAGGCAGTGTGCACCTGCTCCTCATCCTGAGGTCTTTGTCCAGCAAGTGTTTCCGTGTCTACTTTTCTGGTCTTCAGGGCATTTCCTTCTTGGCTGGTTGCTCTTGCACTGTCTGTGGTGCCAAGAGAATATGGCCACCTGAGAAGTCATGAAAAAGTAAACCAGAGTTTTGCCTCTTTTAGGTGGGTGGCCAAGAATACAGTTGGTTCAAACATTGCCGAGTACCTGTTATGCGCACAGCATTCAATCCTGGGGGAGGAAGGGAAGAAATGGTGACGAAAAGAATGAAACTGCATATGAGACATGGTCCCTGCCCTGAAATGCACACAGACTGGCAGCCAGCAGCGTTCCTTTGCTTAATGATCCAGGGGTGCTGTGTTAGTAGCACAGACACATCGACATCGCAGAGGATTTCCTTTGAGATTTCTATGCTGGCTCTTGTGAGGTTTACTCTATTAATCTGGACTAGGTGCATATTTGTGACTGTAGACACTGTGGATCCATTTTTCAGAGGAGTTCCCAGAACCCCTTTGCTTGCCTTCCCCAGATCCCTCATCTCTTCCTTCTGCCACCCAGCTGCTTTTTGTGCAGCCCACAAGCGCTCGGCTTAAGCCAACGCAGCTGCATATGTAACAAGGCCACCAGCTCAGTCCTTGGTGCTGCCTTATAAATACACGGTTTTCTCCAGCCATTTTTGCCGTAGCCCTAAACCCCTATAGCAGGCCACTGCATTTTATTGTCTCTAAGCATGTTCCATATTAAGCTTTGAAAATAACGCAGTCCTGCCCTCCTTCCTGCGTGTCCCAAATACGTCTCGGGGTGCAAAGGGAGGAGCCCAGGCCTGAAGTGTGGCAGAGGGAAGGAGAAGTGAAATGGGCATCAGTGAAACCAAGCTGTCCTTGCCCCTGGGCAAATCATTCTGTTTCCCAGCTTCTGTTTTTCCTGGCACTAAATGGTTGCACTCAGTGACCTCTAAGGCACAAATCAGACTTCAAGGTTACCTGCCAGCCAAGGTCAGAGAGGTGAGTAGATACAAATGTGGCAGTTAGACCTCCGCCAACCCACAAGCTGGCATGGGTCTTGACATTGGTTCAGAGGGACCAACCCCACTGTGCCCCCCAAGCTAACATACGGGATGCTAGAGGTGCTGGGGACCTGGGGGGGGGCACCAGGGGCTTAGCTCCAGCCCAAGAGATGAACAGGAGGCTCATCCTAAGTACAGCAGAAGCCACAACAGGTTGCTGCTGTTCCTCTTGCACCAAAGCTTTCTTTAGACAGGCAGGTGGCCCTGAAGGTCGCCAGGCAGATGGCCAGCCACTCTGGGGCAGCCCGGTCTTGAGCTGCCTCAAGACCTCACAGCAGCCCCCTGGCTGTCTTCAGCAGGAGGCGGGAGCCTGGCTGAATTCTCTCTGCACACACAGCTGCTGCCGCCACTCTCCACCAGGTGAGCATCCATGTCTGCAACAGCTGGGAGAGGGAGGAAGAGAGAGGGCAGTGACCACAGGGCAGTGCTTTCAAAAATAGCTCCCGAGTTTGCACTGGAGCATGCTGATTTGGGCTTTGTGTGGATTTAATCTGCATAGTGAGTTCAAGAGTTCCCCCAAACCCTAAAAAGGAGAAAAGCAGCACTATTAAAGATGATCTCATACAGAAAATATTTTAAAATCTAGGTATTTATTGAGACAGGAGGAGAAGTAAGAAGCAGTGGAAAAAACTGTTGATGATATCACAAGAACAAAAATAATAGCAACAACAAAATAAGTGCCCAGTGAGTCCGTGCGGCACAGTCTGTCGTCCCACGACACCCTGGGAAGTTTGCTGTGAAACACTGAGACATGGAGTGGGTGCTGAATTTGCCCTGATTTACACATTACTCATTTGTGCCAAGGCGGCTGCGACTGGTTCCACTTCTTTAGGGTTCTAGGGTTTTTTTCTTTATGGTTCTCTAGCTGTATATTGCTCTACTGGCGAGATGTCCCAGAGAGTAGTTCTTGTTCCAATACTGCCCACGTGTGAGATACTTTTTCTGTCCCTTGCCAGTTTTGCAGTGACCAATGCAAACTTTCCTTACAAAATGTTGGTGGAATCCTGAAAGAGAGAGAGAGAGATTGATCAATGGTGGTGGGCAGAATAATGGTCCCCAAATATGTTTACATCTCGATCCTCAGAACCTTTACATATTTTTGTTGTCTTCAAAGGCAAAGGGGATGTGATATCATTGGGACTTAGAGGATGTCTGGAATCACTGTTTGGATCTATTGTGTACTCAGACAACTTTTTAAAAGTGGAAAAGAGAGGCAGAGAGAGATGTAACTGTAAAAACAAGGCAGGGGTGCTGGGGATGAGAAGGACCCAGCTTGTCTTTGCTAGCCCTGAAGAGGGCGGATGAAGGCCACAGGCCAAGGCATGTTGTCTGGCCTCCAGACAATGGAACAATGCAAAGAAATGAATCTTACCCGAGCCCAGATAGAGGAATGCAGCCTGGCAGACAGCTTGATTTTATCCTTGAGAGACCCGGGTTGGAATTCAGCCTCTAACCCTGCACGATCTACCTGGGCTACTGATCATGGGGTCATGTGCCACGGCAGCCGTCAAAGAGACTGTACTGAGAGTAAGCACCGCCAACTGACCAGAAGTATTCATGGCAAGGACACAAAGCTTTCTCTCTGGAAACTGAGCTTGCTGTGTGTTTGTGCTGGATTCTTCAGGGCAGACTAAATCCTCTGATTGATTCTCTCTACTTCTTCAGATCCACAGAAGAAATTGCCTTTCCTCTAAGGTAGAGGAAGGACAGGAGCAAGTGTGCCTGACATGTGCCCCGAGGTACACAAGAAGCAAACCCGACCACAGTTTGCTCTCCTGGAGCATAAGGCAACCTAAGAAACCCATGGAGTCGGCAAGCACAGTTTTCAGGAGTCCCATTGCATCTGACATTCCAGTTTCCAGGAGAGATGGCACTGCCTGTGTGGCTCTGGTCTGGTGGCTGTGATGCTGTGATTCTGTCATGATCTCCCTGTCCTTTTGTCCTTACTGACTCTTTCTGAAACGCTCTTTCTTTAAACACCGTGGCACATGCTTTACTTCTGCATTCTTCTAAGATCTTGCCTAAACGTCACGTTGTTGAGGAGATCCTTCCTGACCATTCTGTCTCAAGTTACCTTCTCCCAGTGTTGGACTCCCCATTTCTTCCTTGCTTTGCTTGTTTTCTGTGGCTCTTGTGTTGTTGCTGAGTGTATCACATATCTAACACTCTCGACTTTTCCTCTCCTCCACTAAATATACACTTACCTCCTCGGTTCACTGCATGTTTCCAGATTTGTTCTGTACCCCATGGGTAGTCACTGAGCACTTACTGAGTGAATAAGGACTGTTAGTGTTGGTGGATCTTCACCTCTCAATGATGTCATTCGCTAAGGAAGTTCAGACCCAGTACCGACACTGGTATTGCTTCCCTGGTTCCGGGGAAGATCCTTCAAACAATACTGCCATGAATTGCTCATGCCTGAGAGTTCACATTAGTTTTTGCCACCTCACCTGATGTCAAAATAACTTTCCTGCTCACCTCCGTCCACCTCCACATCTCTCTTGGCCAGGTCAAAACACATGGAGAGCTACCTAGGAGATAAGATCAACTGAATCTGGAATCTGTTATGCTTAAATATACTGGCCAGGGATTCAGAGAAGGTACAGTGTTTTAGCACAGGGATTTTATGCCATTTTGTATAAATCACATTCTTTCTCCACAAAGAGGTTCTCATGTTATCTTAATTCTTCAAGTTGCACCCCTGGAAAAGTTCTGTGTGACAGTTTCTGTTGGGGTGTATGTGGTAGCTTCATATTTATTCTCATTTTAACTTGGGGGGAGTTTGGTATCTCTGATCTATTTTGCTCAGTATAATGGCATAAATTCATCTGTGTAAAGGGACCAAAAGATTAGAGGCAAAGAAACAAAGGTCACTAGTACTTAAATTTTGGCAGAAGTATTTGAGATCCTTCCCATATTGTTTATTTTCTCAACCTGATACAAAATACTCTAAATTTCATTTTAAATCATTGCTATACAATTTAATATTTTATTTTCCCATCATTTTCAAACTTCAAATCTCTAGATATTCTCTTGTTCTGAAGATGTATGTATGTTTCCTTTTCTCAGCTGCATTTGACTTGAAAGTGTGGACAGGACCCTTATTTGAATGACTGCCTCATGCTGATCTCTCTTGAATAAATGCACAGGATGCTGTAGTGCCAATGACTAAAGTTGGCCTGATGATATAAAATATGGGAGGAAATTTGCCTATGAGACCTTCCAACTTTGCAGTCACTCAGATATATTCAACAATATTCAGTCCTGCTGAATTATTAATGAAGCAAAGCCAAACGACTCACTCTGCCTGTTTCTATTCATACTTAGATGAGAATTTATTAGGGAAACAAAAATATATGCTGAATGTTGTTATAGTAGCACCTGTTCTTCATTTATGTCTACCATAAAGACCAGAAAGAATGACCTAGGTTGCTTATTACAATTGTAAATTCATGGACCTTCCCCACACCAACTGAATCAAATTCTGTAAAAGTAGGGCCAACAGAAACTACATTTTTGAACAAATCTTCTAGGCTATTGCTATGCCTTTTAAAATTTGGCCAGCTGACTTAGAAGGTGGTATGATCCTTCTGCTGTAACCATTCTCAGTGCATTGGCAAACAATAAATGTGTGGACCAGAATGGGATTGCTGTGGATTTGCCGTGGGTGTGGCTGATGGGATGACCAAAGTTGGCAAAACTGGTACACGCATTTGTGGAACAACGTGGCCTTGACTGTGTAGTTGTCCTCCCAGTGCTTTTTGCAGTGGTACCTAATGAACGAAGCCATCCTGCTCCTTCTGTGGTTGCTCCCCACAAGTAACATTGTTACAGTTTATATCTAGATGTTCTCTGAAAGCCTCAGAAGTGGGGCTTTGGGGAGGTGACTGGATCATGGGTGTGTGACACTGGATTAGTGCATTGACGGGTTTATATCTGCTGCTATGTTGGAAGGAGAAGCCTTTTGGAAAGGGGTGAGTCACTGAGGGTGAAGCTGGGAAGTATTTACCCTTCCTACTTCCTTGATCCAACTCTGCTTCCTACCTGACTTGCCATGGGTGGTTTCCCCTCTGCCCTGCCACCCTGCCTTGGAGCCAGACAGCTATGAACTGAAACCTCTGAAAACTGTGAGCCAAAACTAGCCTTTTCTTCTTTAAGTGGTAGGGGTCAGGTGTTGTGTCTTAGCAACGAGAAAGTAATTAAGACAAGTGTCATTGAATAAAATTGAGAAAGAGAAATTCCTTTCTTTGATTAAGAGATTTTGTTAAATAAGATCAAAGCTGTTTGATATTTTGGAATGTTTAAGTCAGGGCTGCTTGTTTTGTCCCATCTGAGTTTCCATACTTTAAATTATAACTAAGTAGAATTAGCTTAGCGTAGTATTTTTTTCTTTATAAAGAACATGTTAGTGAAGAATATGCTTCTATTTGCAATTGTCTTTGGATCACTATGTGAATTCTTCAACTTTGAAGAGACACTCATCCTCTGACATTTGTCAACCATATGGCAGCTCCAAATTTTGAACCAGAGAGGGAGGACACCCCTAAGTTAGTTTATCGTCAGCAGGGTAGCCAGGATGAGTCCCCTGCCAAGAAGGGTCTTCACACACAGACCACAGCCGGCTTCCTCCCAGCCCATTCTGTACTTTTTTTAGGGTCCTCTGTCCTGGGACCTTCCTGTTAGTTTTCTCTTGTCCCTCTCTTCTCTGTGTTACAATGAATCATTAATTGAACTGTGAGTTTTGATAGATAAATGCTTAGAAAACATTTGCATACTTTCTGCACACTCTCACATACTGTGAAAATAAAATAGGTGGGACTCCAGTTATACGGGAGGTGAGATTGGTGGTAACTCTTCTTCTCTGCAGTTACAATGTTCTGCAAAGAATTTTTTTCTGTTCTTTTCTTTTCCTTCTGTCTTTGTTTTAAATTCATGAATGTCACATATTAAAGTTTTATATTATCAGTATATGTTTGTGATAATTATATTTATTTTGGAGAATTAATGTATAGATCACATCTTGATCTTCTTGATATCCTCTCCATTCCTACCCTCCTCAACATATATACATTAATTTTGAAAATAAATAGAACATATAGTTTAAAATAATAACATCAGCTTAATTATAATTCCATCACGTAAAGGCAATCACTGATTGGAAGATATGTGGAAGATATGGAAGATATGTGATTCTTCAACCGAACATAAGTAGGTATATCTTAAATTCCACTAATAGCTGTATATTTTTGACCAAATCTGTCCAACAGTATTCTACTTCCCCAGTGGCAATGTACTTTCATCTCTAAGAGCATGAGCACATGCAACAATGTGTTTATGCTGGAACCACAGTTTCACCCAGAGTATGAACATAAATTCTCTGTGTTTTCATTTGCTCATCTGTATAGTAGGGACAAGTGTAGCACTTCCCTTATGGGCTGCTGCAAGGATTAATGTGATGATTAATTACATGCTAAGCACTTGAAACAATGCCTTACTCACAGAAAGCAGTCGATAAATGTTATCAGATACTATTAAGATTAATGGAACTTAGGAAATTCAAATATGTGATGTCATGTGGGGAGCCAGACCTCATAATTAGTCTATTTATTTTCTCTTTGGAGTGAGACATCATTCAGTGTCAGGGAACTTGGAGAAAAACAAGAGGGGATGGAGGTACACTTGAGGAACAGGTTGTGGAACTCAGAAGTCTCCTCCTGCACTTTCCCTGATAAGTTTAGTCTAAGGAAAAATGTGAAATTTGGTGACAGTCACTGTGAGCTGAGTGTCCATTCAAGGCCAGCTGTTTCACATGAGCTGAAGTCCAGTGAAGGAGCAACAGTGAGGACTCAGAAGCACTATTAATTTTGATTTATGTTGAAATCATCCCCGCATCTCCAAGATTCCTTTTTCATTTCCTTCCAAGTAAAACACAATGACTGATGGTTACTTGCAAAATAGCAGTTGTGGTAATTATGCTTCACTGTTTAAAGCCATCTTCTCCAAGATTAGCTCACAAGAATTACATAAAAGATATCTGTCCTTGATGACATTCTTGTTTGATGGGAGCGTATTTTGTTCACTAATTTAATCAGGAAACATATGAGGAAACTTCTAATGAGTTTTTGTGTGTGTGTTTCTGCAAAGGTACATTAGAATAAGATCTAGCTGTTTTTTTAAAACGATAATTGAGGGGTAAACCACTTGACACTATGGGGGTATACTCCATGAAATATTTGTGAAGAAGAAACCAGAACTGTCTTCCAGTATTTAAGTACTGCAGAGCTCCCAGATGTACATTTTCTGCATAGAGGAAAGGTCTCCTGTTCAAATCCCAGCTCTGCCATATGGCCATTGTGTACCAGTGGATAAATTACCGTTCTTCCCTGGCCTCAGCTTCTTTATGAGTCAGATGAGAATGTTCTACCTCAAGGTTAAATGAAAATAATGTTTAGTACATCTGGCATAATTTCTGGTACACAAC
Organism: Dinomys branickii; assembly: GCA_004027595.1. Lineage (NCBI taxonomy): Eukaryota > Metazoa > Chordata > Mammalia > Rodentia > Dinomyidae > Dinomys > Dinomys branickii. The sequence goes on along the minus strand of PVLD010002673.1, from coordinate 76,695 downwards.
AGGTAATAAAGATTAAGACATTACCTTTCCTCATCTGTTGAGTTTTGAATAGTTATCCATTGCTAAAAATCTCTAAAATAAATGAAGATTGGAACAAGGTCATCTTCTTAAACAAAATGAGAAATTCCTCTTGAAATCTTCAGAATCAGTCCCAATACACAAAAGACGAAAGGCTCTGGTAGAATGGGTGCCGTGATCACCTTTCAGTGGCTCAGGGCTCTTGTCCAAGGGAATGAAGAGGAAGTGCTTTGGCTCTTATGAGTCTCTGCAGAAATGGCAGTGCTTATTGACAAAAGGTTGAAGTCAGTCTTTTTCTCCTTCCCCTCTAACTGCGTGAGAATGTTCATGGGGGTAATCATGAGTGAAAGCAAACAACTGAGTTTACTCTAATTACTTAAATGTCTCACAGATAACACATTTGAACATTTTTCCCTTTTCTGTTGTGTTTTGGTTTATTATGGTATGGAGAGGCCAGGGTTGAAACACAACAGCTCAAGTCGCCCGACATGTTTCAGCACCACACTCAAATTATCCCTCCAGAGTTCCTGCTTGATTGGCATTTGCTTTCAGAGATGCAGATATAAAATTAAAAGTACAGCACTCCTGAAGGGATGCAGGATCTCGCTTCTCAAACGTACCCTTGCCTGGTTGTAGAAGAAAAGGGAAGATAAGGTTGTCTTTATCCTAATATTTTAGCTCCCTCTCAACAGACTGAATTTCTAGTGTGTGTGTGGTTTGAGAGAGATCCTCATGAAAACATCTGTTCAGATCTGGGGCGAGTAAAAAAGATAGATGAAGGGCATCATTTTTCTGGGACAGTTATTTACTGAGTGCGAATAAAACCATGTGGTCAATACTGACTTAGTGATGGAAAGACTGCCAGTCCATCTTATGTTTAGAGACCGTACACTCCATCAGAGTTAGGAACTGTGTAAGAGAAAGAGATGTAGCCGGCTACAGTGGGGTGTGGGTGGGGCAAGGGAGAAGGACTGTTAATGGGGAGGATGTTAATGTTTGCTCTAGGTTGTTACTAAGTCACTGTCTGTACTTGGTGGAGGAGACATAACTTACTTCAGCACAGTCATACTTATTTGAAATAGGCTAGCTCCTCTCCTTACACGTTTTTTCTCATCGTTGATCCAATTTGTGGGTTACTTTGAAGAACTATGTAAAATACCAAAGGAATTAACTGGGGGAAGAATAATAATCTGAATACATACAACTATAGTTTATGATATTTTTAAATCTAGACTGATCTGCTCTTTGAATATTGGTAGCAATTCTCATAGAAATATACTATAGGCTTGAAACTTTTATCTCACTTCTTCCCCAGATAATCTTTTGAAGAGTGGTATTTTCTCCATATTAACTCGGGGAAACTGAGTCATGCACACAGCTCTTTCCAAACTTGAGAATATATAGAAGGACTCAAGAGGAAATAGGAATGATATACGTGGGTGTAATTTGCATACACTCGAAACAGACATACAACTTCTAGTTCCTCCATCGTCTCTCATAAAGAGATTCATAGAAGCGCCCTTCCCATGGGTTTACAGCCATAATTGAACATAGGTTTTCCTGCTTGAATGGTATTAATTAAATCACATCTTGCCTTATTTCTTGACTATGCCTCTGAGCAAAGTTACACACTTGCATACTAGGGAGTGTTGTGTGTGTCTGGATGTGCCCCAGAGCCTCATGCAGTCATGGGGCTTCTATAGTTTATGAATGATTCATGGCCCAATGCTGGGATTATGGGTGTGTGTGCTACACCCACCCTGGGGCAAGTAGTTTGCGTACACTGTAAAGGAGGGAATGAGGTTGCTTGCCGCCACTCCTCCTTTTTGCTCTTGTGATTTTGCTGTCTTCAACCAGCATAAACTGTTGCCTTCTGCCATGTGCCACTCTGCCTTGGAGCCAGACGAGTGTGGACTGAAACCTTCACAAACTGTAAGCTAAATAAACCTCTCTTTTCTTAATTTTGCATATATTTTGATGTATTTGATCTTAGAATCAAATCATTTTGTAGATCAACACAATGATACACACCCTTAAGTAAAAGATGTATTTCCATTTCTTTTACAAATTTAAAGATACTTTTAGGACTTGAAATTTTGGATCCTTTTGCTTTGACTTTAAGTCTCATTAAAAATTACAGAAACTGAAATAAAAAATCTATATATAGTCTTTTCTTTCACACAACAGTTAACAACAAATGTCAAGAAATACCTTGGGCTGTTCGCATCTCTTCCTTGCCAATGGGAAATGTCTTTTGGTGCATTTTATCATAAGTCTGCATTGAAGCAAACCTGATGTCTATAGCAGCAAGAAGCCATGGGAGACAGTTCCTGGCAAAGGGTCTTAATTACAGATCTATTTCCACTGACCTTTCCATTTCCTGGAGCTCTGTGAGACCTCCGCCTTGGCATCTTAAGCAGTTTTTATCCAATCCACCACCTCACTCACAGTTGCTAACACAGCAGATGAAGCATAACTTCCCTCACGCTCCAGCTCTGAATACGATGTGAGCCTGACCGTCCCAGTCCTGTGCTGAGGTTTAAATTGCACTTGCAGTTGACAGCACTCACTTCTGCTCAGGCATCTTGCTTAGGTTTTCTTTGCCCCCTTCCCAGTACCATCACTATCAGCTCATAACACATCATCTGACAACTGGGTCACAGCCTGAGCTTTCTGTGCCTTCTTGTCTCACATCTTTCCCTGCCCACTTCTTTATGTGAAGCAGCAAGTTGCGGTTCTCCCTGAGAAGATGTCATGTGCCAGTAGTCTCTCCACGTGGTCTGTATTTAGCACTGCGTCTGTGACTGCACGTCATTGGTCATTATTCACAACTTAACCATTCCCCTTTTTAGGGACGTGTGTGTTTGCACATCTCTGCTCTGTTCAGGCTTCTTTCCTCACCAGGACCTATCAGAAGGATGGCTGGTCCTATTCTTGGGGCTTCTGCTTTCTCTATTCTGTCTCAAACTCTGAGAAGACTCTACCTTCACCCAGGTGCCTGGAGTGCCCTTGTTTTGCTTGTATGCTCTTAAGCCCTTCCAGGCTGGTAAGGGGCAGCAGGAGAGCTCAACAGAAATATAATACAAGCTGCATGTGTAATTAAATTCCTAGGTTATTTTAATGTCTCTAATGACTATGTTAAGAGCTAAATATAAATAGTAGAAAATAACTAATAATATTTTATCAAGCCCCATCTATTGAAACATTTTCACGATGTAGTTAACATAGCAGTTATTAATGACATGTTTTCCTTTGTTTTTAATGGAGTCTATGGAGTCAGGTGTCTTTTCATACTTATACCCTGCCTTGATTCAGAATACACACATTTTGAGTGTTCAGTGAATTCCAGCACAGTGTTGGAAAGCATTGCTTTCAATCTCTTTAAAACCATGCTGTTTATGTCTTTTTAAAAACAATTTTTTAGAGAGAATTTTTTGATCCAAGGAAGGTACAGTGATTCTCTGTATCCTCCTGGCCCCCATATATGCATATCCACCCCCTTTGCCACCGTCCCCACAAGAATGGTATGCGCAACATCACTGGTGAGTCTGTGGGGGTACATCACCATCATCTGAAGTCTAAAGTTTCATTAGGGTTCGTTAATGGTGTTATATTCCACGGGTTAGAAAGGACAGATAGTGATAAGTGTCTGTCATTACAGCATCACACAGCCTCTTCACCACTCTAAATATTCCCTGTGCTCAACCCCTCTATCCCACTACCTGGCAACCACTAGGTCCATACCTGTGTCTTTTCCAGAATGCCTTATGGTCGGAGTTATGCGAGGCAGAGGCTTTCAGATTGCCCACTTTCATTTAGTAACAGCACTTAGGTTTTCTGTGCATCTTTTCATAGCTTCATAGGTCATTTCTTTTTATTCTTATTTTTAAATAAAAGAAGGAAAGCATATTAACAAACAGACATCCATTTACAAAATAGCATAAGAACAATACAAGCCATCCTGAATTACAGACAAAGTGGTAGGAAATTAACCATGGTTGTTGTATTACGTATTGATATCTTCAAAGTGGTTTCTCAGGAAAACAAATAGAGACATGCAAAACTGATCAAATAATGAATCATTAACTGTTCCTTTCAGTAAAGCAATAGAAGTCAATAGTATAACTATGTTAGCTACCGTGTGTATACATATATACATCATTTCCCCTTCTTGTTTTCCCTCATCCCAGTTGCTCTATACTGTTGCTTTTTAATACTGAATAGTATTTCATTTTCTCAATATACTGCAACTCACCAATTTATTTACTGAAGGGCATGTTGATTACTTTCAGGTTTTTGTGCTTTTGAATAAAGTTGCTCTTAACATCCATGTACAAGTCCTGATGTGGTCAGAAGTTTCAACACCTTTGGATGAACAAGAAGCATACAGTGTATAGATTATATAGTAAGGGTATGCTTAATTTTGGCAAGAAACTCTCAAAATGTCTTTCAAAGTTGCTGTTATTTTGTCTTCCCATCAGCAACAAATGAGAAGTTCCCATTGGTCAATATTCTTCCAGAATTTGTCAGCATTCCGGATTTCGGTTCCTCCTATAGGTGAGAGCAGCTGTTTTACTATTTAAATTTCCTTTATTTCAGTGACACATGATGTGGCATTTCCTTATTTGTCTCTTTGCATCTGTGTATCTTCTTTGATGGAGTATCTGAGAGATCCCTGGGTCATTTTTAAATTGAGATTTTTGTTACTGGGTTTTAGTTATTTGTATATTTAGGATCTTAGTCTTTTACCAGACACTTATCAGAAATATTTCCTTCCAGCCTGTGACTTGACTTCTCAGTTTGTTCACATTGCTTTTTGCAGAGCAGAAGTTTGTCATTGCAGCCAAGTCCAGATTATTATTATTTCTCACATGGATTGTGCCCTTGGTGTCATAGTTACAAAGCCAATGCTATATTAAAGTTCATTTTAAGGTTTTTTTAATGTTGCCTCTATGAGTTTCATAGTTTCGTATTTTAGGTTTACTTCTCTGATTCAATTTGAGTTCATCTTTGCTACTGGTGGATTCAGTGACCTTACATGTGAATGTCCAGTTGACCCAGCACCATTTGTTGTAAAAGCAATCTTGAAAAAGGAAAAAGCAGTCGTTTCTCCCTTGTCTGTGCTCCTGCCCCTGAAGCCTGCTGACTAGGTGTCTGCGATTCTCTTTCTGGGCACTCTGTCCTGTTCCGTGAATCTGTCTGTCAAATCTTCTCACCACTGTGACGCTGTCTCGCTTACTGCGACTTTAGAGTAAATACTGAAGTCAGGTGGAGTAAATTTCCCAGTTTTGTTCTTTCAATTTTGTGTGGTTTATTATGAGTCTTTCTCATATCCATGTAAACTTCGTGAGTTTGTCCATATCTGTAGAATAACTTACTGGGATCTGGAGAGAGATTTTGATAACTCTGCAGATCAAATCAATAGGAGACAAAGCCTGGTAATACCGAGTCTTCTTACCCTTGAACATGGAACATCTCTTGTTTTATTTAGTGCTTCGGTTTTCTTCATCAGAGTTTCAGTTTAGTTTAGCTTTAGTTTAGTTTTCCTCACATAGGTCTTGCAAATACAAGAAGTTTTTAGACTTTTACCTAAGTATTTTACTCCAAGGAGTGTTAATGGACATGGCTTGTATGTTTAATGTCAAATTCCATTTGTTCATTGCTGATACATAGGAAACTGATTGACTTATGTTAACCATGTATCTTGCAACCTAAATATAATTGCTTGTTAATTTCAGAAGGATTTTTATTGTTGATTTTTTTGGGTATTTCATATTGACAGTCTTGTCTCCTGTAAGCAATAATTTTATTTTCTCTTTACCAATCCTTTCTCATCCCACATGTTACAATTTTTAAAAGCTGCTATAAAGGAAACAGCTTTGACATTCATATTTCTCCCATGAAGAGACTGTAGGATTTTTGTAGATATCTTTGTCAAGTTAAGTAAGTTCCTTTCTATTACTAGGTTAATTAAAGTTTTTAATATGAATGGGTGTTGGATATTTGTCAAATTTACCTTTAACGTCTGTTGACATGGTCATGTGATTTATTTTATAGCCTTTTGATATGTGAATGACATTAATAGTTTTTCAAATATTTATCAGCCTTGCATACTGAAGATATATCCCACTTGGTTGTGGTATATTATTTCTTTTTTTTATAATATTGGATTTCATTTGGTAATATTCTGATGAGGATTTTTGCATTTGTGCTAGCTTCATAATGTGTTAGGTTGTACTCCCTATGCTTTATCTTCTGAAAGAAATAATAACATAATTTCTTCCTCAGATATTTGCTATGACTTATCAGTATATTCATCTAATCTGATGCTTTTTGTTTTGAAAAGCTATAACTTGTTGACTCCTTTCTTTAAATATATACAGGTCTGCTCAGATTGTCTACTTCTTCTTAAGAAGATTATGGTAAATGTTATCTTTCAAGTGACTGATCCATTTCATCTAGGTTGTCAAATTTGTGAATATAAACTAGTTCATAATATTCTTTTATTTTACTTTTAATGTCTATGGAATCTTTGGTGATGTTCCCTGGTTCATTTTTTAAATTCATATTTATATATTCTCTCTGTTTTTCTTAATTCATCTTGCCAGAAGCTTATCATATTTATTGACCTTTTAAAAACATGAACCTGTATTTATATTCTCTTTTTGAGAATCTGGTGAATCAATTAAAAATAGGAAGAATAAAAGTGTCTACTTCACCTTTATGTATTGTTTCTTGATGTTTTCCTGGTGTGGGGAAATGTTTGACCTGTCATATTATTTTATCTTCTCCCTCTTTTTTTTAATCTTTTTGAGACAGGGTCTCACTATGCAGTGCAGGCTGAACTTGAGCTCACTTTGTAGCCCAGACTGGTCTTGAACACACAGTGATCCTCCTGCCTAATCATTCCAAGTGCTGGGATTTCAGGCGTCCACCACCATGCTTGGCCTTTATTTTGTCTAAGACTCACAACCTTTCCTCCAAGATTCGTCTACTGGAAACAAATTCACCATATTTCTGTTTGTCTGAGAAATATCTTTTACTTTTGAAAAATAATTTTTCCAGGTACAGAATTCAAGTTAGTGGGGCTTTTTTCTCAATACTTTAAATATTATAGTTATTATCTTCTTGGTTGCAGTTTGTAGGAATAAATCAAATATCAGTTTTATCTTTGTCCTCTAGGTTATGTGTTTTATTCCCTTTTGTTTCATTCAGTCTTCTTTTGAATATTTCATTTTCTGTAGTTTGAAACTGACACACCTTGGTGTAATTTTTGCCATTTGTTGCTCATGTAATTATCTGATGTTCTGGGATTTGGGGGTTGGTGTTTGTCATTAATTTGAGGAAACAGTCATTATTTTTCAAATACTTCTTTTGTCCTTTTTGTTTTTTCTTCTCATTCTAATATTTCCATTTATTCTTATACCTTTTGTAGTTTCCCACAGCTCTTGAGTATCCTGTTTTCTCATCTGTGTTTTTTGTTTTTTCTTTTTACAATTTCTTGAGATTCCTATTGCAATATCCTCAAGCTATTCTATTTGCCACTGTCACCACTCTAGTGGTAAACCCATCTGTTGGGATTCCAACTTGACGTGACTACAGCCATCTTGGCCATAACTGCCACATTTCCTACCAGGTGACCTGGGCAAAGCTCCCAAGCCCTACAGGACAAGCCTGCCGTGCCAGCCATTGACAGCTCTTAACTGACACTGGAACCATTAATAATTTTGAAGATAAGCCAGGTACAATCTGGTTGGACAAATTGTACCTTTCCTGGCTTAGTATATGAAGCTCTCCCTCATGTGTTAGGATACAGAAGTCCATGCATTTTTTCTGTCGCTGAAAACATGCTTCTGTCGTAAGTCAGTAAGTTGCACTTCGTGCAGTCTGATGTGTCTCTGCCTCTTTCTTTGATCTCCCAGCTCCTTTTTTCCTTCAATGGCCAAGTCTTATATACAGGAACTAAATTTTTCTGAAAGACCATCAAAGGTATTTCTTCTTGGGTTTTAGGGTTTTCATTTCTTTGCCCGTGTTCCCCATATGTTGCTGCATACTGTGTACTTCTGACTAGAGCGCTTACCATGCTAATAATATTAAATTCTGATATCTTTGCTCTATCTGATTGTGTCACCTGCTTTGTATCTTCACACTGTGGTAGTTGAGCATTTGTACTGGATAAATGGGACTGTGCACATGAGCCTTTATTAATGTGATGGTAAAATATGGCACAGGGAGGCTCATTGCATGATTGTCTCCATCTTTGATTGGACACAGGGGTGTGCACTGTGAACCTCACACATATTTTCAGGTTTTTGTCTCTCTCCTCAGCTAAGAGAGGATGGCTGATATTTCCCTTGTCCGCAGGGAACACTGCAGCTGACTGAAGACGAAAGAAAGGGACATGTTTGTAGCAATACAAATTATGCCAGCTAATCTCACTCATAGTTGATGATTCTTCAAAGCCTTGCAAAGCCCGAGTTCCCAATGTGTTACAAAGGTCCTCTTGCCCTAGATATCTGCGACTTCCCCTCCTCTCTCATTCTGTGTAATGCATTACCCACACATTGAACAACTCCTCCAGCCTTACTGCTTTCGTGGTCTCCTGACTTACACCTGCTGGGCTTGTCTCTGGTGCCCTTTCGCGCAGCGCGGTTCTGCCCTGCAAGGCCCCTCCCACCCGCTACTTCTCAGCTCACCTCCTCTCTCCCCTTTCCTGTCTCCTCTCCACCCTTCGGCTTTCCATGTAGGAAGCTTGCAAATGCCTCTTCTTTTGTTACCACACTTGACTACCTTCATTTCTTTCCTAACTTTTCCTTTTAGACTTGTCCCTTTCTTCGGGTGAACAGAATGTGTCTACGTAACATTAAGCACTACCTGTAGTGTGGACAGTAGTGGTGCATGCCCCACAGTTCACTGTGTGGCTGGAAGGCATCTGGACCCCTCGTGTGGCTTACTACATGTGTACACATGGTTATGCCTGCAGAAATATTATTTTTGCTTTCTGTGCTAAATGATGAGGTACTTGATAACAGGATCTCTTAGAGTTCACACACTCATTTGAAAAATGTATGTGTACCCTTTGGTTTCAACTGAGGGGTTGCCGTTTATGTGGGCTTTGCTTCTTCCTAAATCTGGGGAGATAGAACTGACTGTGATCCAAACTGCAGACTTGGACCTGGCCCTGGCGGGGATGCAGAGGCTGATACCAGAGATGAGAGTTGGGTAGTGGAATACATTCCTTCCATTCATCATTTAACAGTGTTTACTGAGCACCTACTGGCTTAAAAATGTGGTCATTTATCACAGGCTTGGAGCCAGAAATAAGAAGTCTGTATTTGTTACAGTATTCACTCTTTGTGAAGAAACTTATGTAACTCATATGTTCTCATCATCATTTTGGTCAGAACGTGTGTATTCCTCCTAGGTAGTGATTTCACAGTGTTAGTTCTTCATGAGGAAGCTACACTTTTGCCTTTGAGTGTAAAGAGAGAGGAGCTTCTAGTTGTTTCAAGTTTCCTGTTCTTTAATCATCACATACTTTTGTATCTAAAACTTCTTTAGGTACTAGTAGTTGTACAGTGGTGGTTGTTAGTGATAGGGCATTGGTGGTTGTGCAGTGGTGGTTTTTAGTGATAGGGCTTTGGTGGTTATGCAGTGGTGATTGCTATTGTTAGGGCATTGGTGATTATGCCGTGGTGGCTGTTAATTATAGGGCATGAGGAGTTGAATCTTTTCAGCCCTATTCTATACAAGTGATTCTTAGATGCTTACTGAAATAATCTTCCCCCACTCTGCTCCCAGAAGAGCAAAAACACCCCTTCCTGATTGGAAGACATTGTTAGAAGAATGGAAAACACTATCAGTTTATCAATGTGACTATTGATTGTGAAGAATCTTTTGCAGCCACGTAAATTCAGGAAACTGCATGCCTACAGAGACAGAAAATGGTACTGAAGACTTTGAAGTTCCTTTGACACCTCAGCAACAGCAATCAAACCCAGATAGCCGACAGGTGGTGATTTTCTCCCATTTTAAAAGAGCTTTTATTTAAACAGTACAGATTTATCTATTCCATCCTTCACCCATCTTCCCCTAATACAAGGAAATTAGCATTGGTAAAATACAATTGAGTAAATGTCACATCTTGTTAGAATCTACTGGGGATTTTTTTTCCTTCTAACATTATTCAACCGAATCCGAGGATCCAATCTGTAATCTCGTATTGTGTTCAGTGTCTGTGTTCCCCATACTTTGTTCCAATTTGTGGCAGCTCCTCACTCACACAATCTGGAAAACTTCTAAGGAGTTCTGGCTGTTAATTTGTAAACTAATGGACCATTTCAGCTTTTCAGATGTTCCCTTGTGCTTAGATTGAGGCTACTGGTTTCGGGGAAGAGCACCCCAGAGGGAAGGCTGACATTTATCCACATCCTCTGGGGCACAGGATGTCTGCAGGTGTTATCACTGGGGTACTAACCTGGATCCCCTGGTGTAGATCATGTTAACCAAGTTTCTCTACTCCCAAAAGTTTCTCTTCTCTACTCTGTTTTCCTTTTTAATGAACAGATCTTGGAGGAGACATGTTGAGTTAAGGTATTAACTACTTCTCAAACACTGGCACACTGACTTTAGAGTCCAGCAGGGGCTGTGGCCTGTGACTGTGGTGTTTGCTAATGGTGACTCTGTATTTCTTTAGATGGAAATGAGTTTTGTGTCTTCATCCCCTAAGACTGCATGTCCTGCATATACCTACACTCCAAGGGAAGGGTCTAATTCAGATCTGATATACAATTCCTTAGTACACTGAATTGTTTCAACCTGCTTATATTACTCTGTTGTAATCTTTGTATTTTTATTTACTGATTCATATTCATAAAATCATAATGACAATATCAAATTACTCAACTAGATTGAATACAATAGCTACACATATTCCTCTGCTTTCTGTATGGACTGGATATATTGTTACATATATTTATGCTTTGAAGTACAGTTGGGTTCTTGAATATCAATACAAAAAAGAAAGGAATGAAAGGATTTTATTCTTCTTCCTTCCCCTTAAAATTATCACTCCTCCATTTTAGAGCCAGACATCTCTCTGAGGTCACAAATGTTACTGATGAGAGAGACAACCAGGAAGACAGAAAGGGAAGGAAAAAAGACAGTAAACGTCAGGGGACTTAGTTGGGGCACAGATGATGTAGACCAGACCCTCCCCCCGAAAGAAGATTCCTGATGGAAGAACAGGTAGCGGGGATCCTCTAGGTGTCTTGATTCCCTGGCTGAGGGGAAAGCATGTATGTGCTGTTACCAGTGTTTTGCTTGGCTTATTGGGGTTTTCTTTTCTTTTCTTTTGTTAAATTGCAGTACTAGAAAAGCAAGAGAAATCAAAGCACTGCAGTAAACACATACAATCAATACATAAACATATAAGACAAGTTCAAATAAATCTTCACAATCCAGAGATAAACATGGTGACATTTCTGTATGTAGATATTTACCTAAACGTTTTCTTTCATCAATATTAATGTACATGACTATAGAAATGAAACTAGTTTGGAGTCCTTGACTTTCTCTCCACACAGAGGCCTAGGTGCTGCTTGCCTAATTTAGAGGCAGTGGTACATTAAGAAGCCCTGATGGGAAAGCATATTGTTTTCCAACAGAAATACCAACTAAAAAGTTTTAAGGTCAGGTTTTTAAAACCGTTCACTTCAAAATCTCATAATCAGCTGTTCTCCATGTGGAAAATATTAATGACAAACTATTATGGGTAGGAAAATACTATTTAATAACTTTGATTTATAGAACTAAAGGAAAGCTAATTAGCATATGACTCACATTCATTTATAGATATATATAGTTATGCTATATATAAATCACACTATACTATATACTCTCTAGTCTTCTACTTTATTCATATGCAAATGTACATGCATAGGTGTCTATATATATCATAAGTATAGGATACATGTGTGTAAATATAGATATAGGTCTAATAAGTTTAATATACACCATTTTAAAATCTCTTCACTCAGAAAAATAGTGTGGGCCTCCTGCTGTGTCAGTGAAGATAGCTCAACCCCACTTTCAAAGTTTGGGAATATTCCATTGTAAAGAAGTTTCAGTAGTTAATTTTAAATGCCCAGTTGGCGCTTTATTTTGGCTTTTGCATTTCTTACCACAGACGGTCTTCATGCATGTTTCTGGATCTTCACAGATCTTCGTGGAGCTGCTGGGCCAAAGGCTCCACCCACTTTCACATGGATTTCTGTGTCGCAGTCTAGGAAGTTGGTGGCAGTGTCCTCTCCTGTCAATAGCATGCGCTGACACCTCCAAATACCGGGTTCCTTTGCTTTTTTTAGTCTTTTGCTGGAAAAAATAGCATCTGCTTCTTTTATTCTCTATTTTCTAGGCAGTTTAAATATTTTTTTGTTTCTCAACCATCTTTGTATATATTTTCCAGGATTCCTTTGCTCTCCTTATCAATAGCATTACAGTGTTTGTTCTTTAAATTGCCCTTTGTCATAATTCTTCCTCACTCAAGAGAAACCACAAACTCAACCTCCTCGGACTTGCTCTGAACTTAATTAGTTGTTTGTATTTAGAATAGGCAACACTCAATTATCCATTGTCTTGAAGGGTGACGTGCTCCTTTCAGAACAGGAGCATGGGGTTAAGAATCTCAGAGGCGGGGTCTGTCAGGACAATTTCATTTCACATGCTCTAACGCACTGGGACAGAGTGCCTGCCCTTTAAGTGCATTACCTACCCAGCTTGCTCGGCTCCAAAGGCAAGAACAGCCCGAGGCCTTCTTTCCCACTTGAATCACCTTTGTGCGGCTCTGCTGGCCTCCACCCATTGCTAATTGTTCCCGCACCTTCCACAGCGGCTGTGTCTCATGTTCAGGACCTTGTTCTCTGCGTCACCTTCCCTTCCCTGCAGCCCCTGTGTGCCTGGATTAGCCAAGTCTTTAGTGAAGGGACTGACTCCTACCGATATTTCGTTTGCATTTATTATTGTTTCTTGAGGGCTTCTTCAGAAAATAAAATTCTGAAAATTGCTCATAAGAGACAGGAATGTGTTGCCTCACACTGTTGCCCAGGTACCAGAAGAAAATAAAATAAAAGAGAAAAAAATACTCAAGTAGCTAGTTATTAGAACCTACACAAGTAGTTGGGTTTGGATTTGTTGGAAATTCAGAAGGTTTTCCAGAAAAGTGGCTGCTGTTAAATTACTTTTGAACATTAGGGATCCAAACTAAAGTTCTGGCCACTCTTCCCCCTGAGCTACACCATGCTGGAGAAGAACTGCGTGAGGATCCTTAGGAAAAAGCTTCCCTAATGCAGTTTTCACTAATTTCTTTACTGCTGGGCATGAAATAACAGGAGCTAAGTTCCACGCAATCTTGCCTAAAATCTCAAATCAGAGCAATTCTAAGGGAGTTGCAGAAATGTTATAATAAATGTTATTTCATTTTACTTATGGCAATAATGGCTTAGTTTTTAACCAGTACAACATTCATGCTACTCTCAATGAGAAAGAAAAAGAGATCATTTCATTCCATCCAGCCTGCCTGCTAAAAGCATTTGCTATGTACCTTCATGTTCAGAAGGTGTTGCTTTTCTAATGCATTCACTTGGTGTAAAGATCAGAATTGCAAACAGGTCAAATGAGAAATACATTGTCCTCTCTCCCGTTCTCAAAATGTGCTGAGTGTCTTCAGTTAGGGTATGACCTGGTTCTCATTTCCATTTTTCTTAGAAAGGGCTGAACTGTTTATAAGCAGTGCTGCCTTCTGAGTCTTGAACATGGATGCCACAGAGGATTTTGAAAGTGCCAGCAGGTGCTCAGAATGTTGGAATCAGGTTTGTGACACAGTGGTTGTTCAGCACCAATTGTTGAAGGAAAGTCAGTGTCTTCTTGAGAAGTGTGTGTGTGTGTGTGTGTGTGTGTGTGTATGTATGTGTGTGTGTGTGACCTTTAACTAGTTGGGATTTGTCAATGTCAGAAAGAGATAGATTTTCCCCTTTCCTCTCAACCAAAGCCCCACAGCCTGATTCTTCTCATGGTTACTCCAAGTAGGTTACCATTGCCTCTCTGGAAAATTCTAAACACATATCCCCCATCCAAGACCTATGCTCCTGGCATCCAGAAGTGCTGGTCCTATTCCCTGAGACAGCTGCCACCAGCCAGAGTTCAACGCCCATCCATTTCCTGACAGGAGAAGTCGGCCCAGAGTGCTGAGACTGAGTCGTAGGGTGACCTGGACTTAGTTCTACCAGTGGTGCCTTTAAGGAGACAGATGCTCTGTGTCCACTAGAACCCAGCTGGCCTTCTCCCCTTTTGCTAAGTAGGTAACATGAATAAGGTACTTAGCACCTTTTTTCCTGAGCTCCTTCACATGTCAAATAACTAAAAACCACCTTTAAGTCAGGTAACATGTATAAGCCACTGTTGATTGTAGTACCAGGCACATAGCAAGCATAATGTAATCAGTAGTATTCTTATTCCTCTAACTGCTGTGCCCTCTAGTTTGTAATTTTTTTAATCAACATTCGTGAATGCATGATACCTTGCTCCATTAGTCACATGTACTTATGTGTAGGCATGTATGTGTTTGAATTGAAGGTTATAGCAACATTACATTTGCCTTTTGAATATTTAAAGTATAGTAGTAGAAACCTACCACTATACTAACATATATGCCATTTCAAATAGTATGTTTTACATATATACATAATTTCCCCTTCTTTCTTTTCTCTCTTCCCTCATCCCAGTTGCTATTTACTTTTGAGCAGTTTCCTTTCATTTCATAATGTCTATCATACCTCCTAATTTTTATTCACTCTTTCATGTTCTTGTACTAGTGAGACAATATGTTGCTTACTCATGGAGGTCTCATTTATTCCACTTATGAGTATGGTTTCTAGTTGTAACCATTTACCTATAAAAGCCTCAAGTTTATCTTACTTTATAGCTGAGTAATATTCCATTATATAAAAATGCCACAATTTTTTTATCCAATCATCAGTGGATGGACATGTGGGTTGCTTCCACGATTTAGCAATTGCAAAATGTGCTGCTATGAACATGGGTGCACATATGTCACTGTGATATGACATTTTCAGATCTTCTGGGGAAATAACCAGAAGGGGAATAGCTGGGTTTAATAGGATCTCTGGATCTAGTTTGCTGAGGAATCTCCAAACTGATTTCCACAGTGGTTTCACCAGTCTGCATCCGCACCAGCAGTGGAGAAGAGTTCTTATTTCTCCACAGTCTCGCCAGCATTTGTTATTGATTGATTTCTTAATGATAGCCATTCTTACTGGGGTAAGATGAAATCTCAATGTTACAGGATAGCTAACATAGTTGTACTACTGACTTCTATCACTTTATTGAAAGGAGCAGTTAATGATTCATTATTTGATCAATCTTGCATGCCCATATTTGTTTTCCTGAGAAACCACTTTGAAGATGTCAATATGTGGTACAACAGCCACTGTTCATTTCGTCACCTAATCTGTAACTCAGTATTGCTTGTATTGCTCTGTGCTATTTTGTAAATGGATGCCAGTTTGTTAATGTTTTTGTTCTTTTATTTTTTAAATAAAAAAATAAAACCAAATAGTATGTTTTATCCTTCAAATTGCAGCATAGACTATAAATTGAAAGTAACTATGCTGTAGTGTGCAGGGGACAGCAAGGAACATCCCAGCCTTAGCTGCGAGCTCTTCCCCTTACAATGGCGGAGGGAGCTGTGAGATGTTGCGCGCGCACACGGCTGGAAGTGGTGCTTCCACCTGGGAGGCCAGATCCACAAAGTCCTCAGCTTTCAGTTGCTCAGGGCTCAGTTAAGACGTGAGAGCCAGGATCAGGACAGTTTTCATCCTTCCCTAACTTAATGGTCTCAGCATCTCACCTACAGCGTTTGTGATTATCCCGCTCTCCTCTGCATGTAAGGAGACTGAGGCGAACATATCTGTTCCCGGCTATATTGTCACTCAGTATTGACTGCTAGAGTGCTGGCTTCCCAAGTGTATTTTCCCTAGATTCTAGGGCTTGGCTCACAGACCTGAGGAAAGCTGTAGAACACATTGTTCAAATTTGCGAGTTCAGGCACAAAGACCAAACCCAATTTTGAATCTTGATTCTGAATGCTTTAGATGGCCCAAGGTAGGCAAAGAGCATGATTTGTTTTTTCTCAAGACAACTGTGGAGCAAACAACATGTGTGCTGTTCTTGAATGAACTTGAACTCTCAGCCTTGCATGTGAGAGGACTTGGGAAAGCCCTTCCTGAAGCACTGCAGCCTGCCCCTGCCCTTGGATAGCCCGGTTTCCTCACCAGAAGATGTAATTATGCTGCTGAGCAATTAAGTAAGAATGGTAAGTGAACAAAGCTGTCTTCAGAGCAGATGAACCACCTGAAGGAGGTTGAAGGCATCCTGGGTCCATTAAAGCAGAAACAGTGGGGAGAAAACCTGAAACTCTGTAGACAGAGGGCAGCTGTTGCTTCAACCTGTTGTCAGTGTCTCTGATCCACCTCAGGCAGGTGACCAAAGGGCGGCCTCCTCTGGGCAGACCTCCAGCTCAGGCCTGACCCTGCTGCTCAGCCTGTCACCTGTCACCGTGCTGCCCTTGCCTGGGGGGCTTCTCTCCCTCATCAGCCTGCCTCTGTGGTGACTGCAGGTGGGCAGCGAGGAGAGAAGTGGCCCTCCCAGGAGGGAGGAGGCACAGTGGTTACGTACTGGGAAAACATTCCCATGTCTATTTTATCATTCTAGTCTTTGTTATCTTACCATTTAATTATTTCTCTTCTAATCAAATCATTGTGGTAGACTTGCATCAATCAAGGCGAAGCTCAGGCATTCCTACGGAACATCTTACGCCTCTTACCTTATTTTTTGTCCTTTAGGCTGAGTACCCTGAAAATAAACCTTATTCACTTTTTCTTCCAGCAAGAATGTTGGAGGACCTAAACCCTGGCAGGCACGGCTCTCGGTGCAGAACAAGCAGATGTGGCTGTCACTCTGTGGGGCTTCTCCTGTGCCAAGCAAGAGAGAGGGGTAGGGACTACGTTTATGGGCAGAGTCACCGAGGAGGAGAACTTCTGCATACCTGGGCATGGGAGAGCAAATTGAGGGTCAAAGAAAATTCTGGCAAAAGTGTGTCTGAAATGAAGAGAAAAATCATTTTTTCCCCATTTTCTGCCCTTTTCATGGCTAAGCCACACATCCCACAGTGTAATTTGTGTCGGAGGTGTCCTGCTTCTTATGGTGAAGCTGTAGGCTGTTTAGAATCTGTCTAAACATGAGAAAATGAACAGGCTTGTAAAGTTCTTCCCTCATTTCCACAATCCAACAGAATGATACTAATGCCAGTATTTTAGCTGAGGAAGAGAAAATCAGTGTGATTCACCCTAATGATTGTGATGCAGCAAAGTGTTTATCATTGGGGCAACTTTAGGTAACCCAGTGCACCCTGTCTTCTCTCCCAGGGTCTGTATGGCTTTTCATTGCTTCCTTTGAATATGGCCCTCAGCCCTACCTCAGAACCCAGGAGAGGTTGAGAGGGGTGTTCAGAATGGTGCTGTGAGGGCTGGAGGTACAGCTCAGTGGGCTAAGTGCTTGCCGTTAAGCACTACGGCCCTGAGTTCGATCCCCGGTCCCGGAAAAAAAAAAAAAAAAGGGAACGGATGGTTCCTTCTTTTCAGAATGGTGCTGTGGAAACGGTGCTTCACAGTCACAGCTTTCTGTCGCTGTCTCACGAACACCGTGATGGTCGCCCCAGTCAGCCTGTGGAGATGCGCGCTGTGGAGATGCGCGCCGAGAAGTGCACGCCGCCCTGGTGAGCGGCCTTCTCCCTCTTGGGCAGAGGGCGGGGTAAAGTGCTGAGCCGCTTGCGCCTGCTGCCTCTGTGTACAGTTAGCATCCGGTGCTCTCTCTGCAGTCACTCTCGCCACCTACACGTCCCGGGGGGCGGGGTAAAGTGCTGAGCCGCTTGCGCCTGCTGCCTCTGTGTACAGTTAGCATCCGGTGCTCTCTCTGCAGTCACTCTCGCCACCTACACGTCCCGGGGGGGCGGGGGCTGCCACTCACTCACAGGACACCACGGGTTCTCATCATGCTTCTCATTCGTATTTTCTGCCTTCCCTTTGTGTTCCTTTTTAAAGTGTTCTGCTTTGGTCGTGCATAGGTCTGTGTGTGTCCATGTTTGTGTGTGAATACAGACGTGAGCCATGTCTGCATGCACATGCATGCTTGTGTGTGTGTGTGTGTGTGTGTGTGTGTGTGTTTGTGTGTGTTTGCACACGTGTGTGCCCAGGTTGCAGGTGATGCACAGTCCACTGGCAGGTGGTCCTTCCTTTTTCCTTCTTTTGTTTCCTGCATGGAATAAGTCATTCAGGGGCAGGTACTGTCTCACGAGGGGTCACTGAGCAGCGCAGATACTTTATGAGCTGGATGGTGTGCAGAACCTACCCACGGATGCTGACACTGTCCTGACCAAGGAGCCAGGCACTGGGATGGCTGCCTGTGCTCTGTATTTTTCACAGTTCACAGCTGCCTGTGGAGCCTGTCAGGGTGTGCAGGTGTGAGTGATCCACATACCCTGGTCTTAATCTCGGTCCAGTCACCTTTCAACACTAAGTCCCTGTGATATTCCAGAATATGTAGGCCTCTAAAATTAAAGTACTTGGTCTGTTTTTCAGACTTGAGAGTAACTCAGACATGCTAGCAAATAAGGACTTGTCGACACAAGCTTTGTGGTGTGGCTGTCAGAGTGGCGTCAGGAAAGGCTTTTGAGAAGAAATGCATTTCCAGTTGAGTTTGAGGGGGTGCAGTGCACAAACCCATAGACAGAAGACAGTGGTAATGATCGCATGTGGGGTGAGGACACCTGCATAGATGACCGGCACTGAGAACGCGTCACTAGTTATGGATGGAAAAGAGCTGTGTGTGCTGCTAGGGGTCTGACTCCTCCCTTTTACATAGTCTTGTTTATGCAGCCCCATTTCTGTCCTTAGCTGTGGCAACGGCAATCCCGTCACAGTAGTCCAGGTCAGAATTTAATTTCTGGCCCTCCCCAAACCTCCCTGGAAAATTCTACTTGCCTTTAATTTCACAATATGCTGAACCACATCCCGGGCCACAGTGAGGAGTCAGCTTAGGAAAATGTGCAGGCCTGTCTCTGGGAACAATCTAGCAGCTCTTGGGCAGCCCGTGTTTTTGAGCTGATAACCATGGGCATTGACCTGATCGGTGATACGTATTGTGGCTTAAAAGCACAGGCCAGGCCTAGAGCTGTAACACAGTGGCAGAGCACTTGCCTTGGATGTGCAAGTTTCAGAATCATTGTCCAGAAAATCAAACAAACAACATCAGTGAAAGAAATAAAGCAAACAAAAAAAAACACGTTATAAAAGAAAAACCTATGAATATGCAAAAATTGATAAAATTCATAGGAAGTTCAGTACGGTATGATTTATAGTGGTGAAAATGAGAAATTAATAAATTCTAAACAAATTACTTAAATATTGCACATCTGTGAGATAGAATAGGCTGTAATAATTAAATCTTATTTTTGGTCTTAATTATATGGGGGAAAGTTAACTTTATGCCTTGGAAAAAATCAGAATAAAAAACTAAATAGTGCTGTACCTGTTTTTGGAACAACATGGACACAGGCATAAATGCGTGAATATGAGACAGAACTGTATAATAAAATGCAACAAAACAAAACGGCGGTAGCGTCTTTGGGTGGTGTCAGAGTCATTCTCTCTTTTCCTCCCTTGTCTAAAATTTTTTATGAGAATAGGTTTAAAATAAACAGACTTATAGGTAAATAAAGACAAAAGGGTAAAACCCATCTTTGGTAACTGTGTCTGACTATAGCCATTATGAGAAGAGATGACGAAGGAAAACACGTAAACAGTGATCATCAATGTTTACAGTCACTTGGTGGAATTAGTTTTCACTGCGTACCCTCAGTCCCTGAGGTAGTGAGGCGTGATTCCTGCCCCCACCCTGGTGCCTTGTAGAAGTCTGGCTTCACAGTCACCTCCCTCTGCCTCATTCCCTCCCTTCCAGGTGCTTGGGTTTGAGTGTACTGTGCTGTGCCCGTTTCCAAAGAGCTCGTGCATCTGAAGCGTGAGAAGCAGCGGCATTAGTGCACCAAGAATGCACCTTTGGCAGCTCTCTCTTGCTGTCGCTAATAGCTCTACAGTATGCTACAGCATCAACAAACACGCCCCCTTGTTCAATGAAACCAGGGGTTCATGGCTGGGTGCGTATTTATGTGACCTTGAGTGCTGATAAAACAAATTCTTGCATGATTGAAGAAATTCCGACATCCCCTCGCCATCCTTGGAAATCTCCATGAGGTGGACTGCTTTGTCCTTCTGTTCGTGGAGGGAAGGAGTGCTAGCCCTGGAAGCTTATCTTTAAGCTCAAGGCTTTCCTCTAATTGTCTGTTATTTTTGCTCGCTTGCTAGTAAGCAGAAGGAGCTTGGGAGCGGCCCCTGGGGGTACCAGAGGAGAGATGTGGTAGCTTTCAAACTGTGTTTCCCCCCAACGGGAATGTAACTCGGGATGACCTTGTAAGTCCACCAGCACTGTAAATAGAGAACGGCACTCTCTCTGGGATACAGCCGCAGCTGAGGGGTCGCCCATGCTGAAGGATGGATAAGGTGAGAGAGACTTGCCCAGCCAGTCTTTAAAGGCATGCTTGGGTAAAGTATTGTGACTGCAGAGTAAAGTTCTAAGTAACACAGTTTGTCACTATGGAACAGATCTGCTCATCTGCACAATGTGGTCCCTTAGAAATAGCCCCTGGTCAGCCATGTCCACAAGTGACCGGTTGTTACACAGTGTTGCCATGTCAACAGTCACTGTCCATCTATTTAGCCATGTATAAGTGGGACCAGGGAAACCCACATCTTGACAAATTCAAACAGACATTTACTATAAACTAAGATAATTAGATAACAGAAAGATAAGGACTTGATTCATGGAGGCTGTCACTTTTGTGGTCATTGCATATTATTTCTTGGAAGGAATGGGTTTGGTGACCTTTTATTAGCCCTGCGACTCTAAAAGTTCATGCGTTTAAAATGAGCTCTGTTCAAAGGTAAGGCACTTCCTCTGGCTAGGAAAGCCCTGATTAATGAAGTAAGATTTAATGAGTATATATTTGTTGCTTTTGGTAGCTCGCATTGTGGTGATATGTATATCACAAAATGGTGTAGTCCATCAACAGCTAATGAAAAACTGGTGGGATGTTTTCTGGAGAAAAACTTTATATATAAATTGTGAAAACTGAGACATGGTAACATAGCTCCCTTTCAAGGAATATAGGCGAGGTCTGGTAGAGCAGAACAGGAGGCCACAGACAAGATCCCACAGTCCACCTTGGCACCTTATTCAGGTATTTAGATGGCAGTAATCTGCTTAGTCTCGAAGCCATAAGTACCACCTAAATTTTGATGGCAAATACCATAACAGGTAATAGAAATTTAGGCAGTTGGTTTGGTGGCACATGTCACTCTGTCAGTCACAGTGCAGATTTATGGAGTCCTCCACCCAACAGGCACTGTTGTGGTTGCTGGAGCTCATCAGGAGAGGAAACGCAAAAGCCAAACCCAACCCCTGAGTTTGTGGATGCTCCCTTCCAACCAGGGGAAGGCAGACAGTAAACAAGCACACATGTAAGTGTGCAATACACCAGAGGCTGAAAGTGTCGGTAATGAAGCAGGATAAAGGAGACAAGGAGTGTTGGGCCTGGGGGGCAGTCACTGTCTTTTATAGAGTCATTTTTAGTCAGGTGACATTTGAGGAAAGACTTCTATGAAGTGAAGGAGCAAGCTCACTTTGTCCTAAGCAAAGTGGGACATTAGGAGCACAGGCTCTGAGGTATAAGCATGCTCGGTACCTGGGTTCAGCACACTGGGCAGGGGAGATGATAGGAGAAGACCAGTCCCAGAGCTTGGCCGTACAGCCATGTGTGGAGAAGGGACTCTCTACAGGTTACAGAGAATGGGATAATTTTGGAGAGGTTGATAGTGAGCAGAGTACATTGTTTTTCAGAACCTGCTTTGTGAACTGGTCAAAACAAATTAACCACATGCTAATAAAGAAAAGTAGAGAAGAAATCTTTTTGAGTGATGATGGTAATCTTGCTGCCACCTTCTCAAAATGTTTATGTTTTCTCTGAGCTCAGGTCTTGAGGCTATCAGCTGATTCCTGGGCTGATTACAGTTGGTTGAGAAAAAGAGGCCACACCTCCTGCGCTTACGCAAAAGAGAAGCGAGGCTGCTGGGAAGCTCAGTTGCAGCAGAGGACAAAACATCATTGTGTTCTCTCCTAGGTTCCTGTGATTTTCTGCAATTCTTCCTAACACACCCTCTTGCCCTTGGAAGGACACAATGTGTGGGCTGCTGGGAGCCAAGAGGTTCATACCTCTGGTTTAAATGATCGTGCCAAAAGCATCCAGAGCAGGTAGAACCCCTAAACTCATTCTAAATCTTAAAACTTTAAAGCTTCCACTTAGAAAAAAAATCTATATATGTGAAATCATTTTAGGAGATTTAAAGACCTCTCATGTCTGCCAATGATTTGGATTACATTGTTAACCTCAACAGGGCATCAGAAATGGACTTAAGAATGAGACTCCAACTTATCTTTGTGTGGTGGAAATCACATTTTCTTGGGAGAGAAAAGTCTGATTTCATTTGCAAGTTTCACCCTGAAATACTTTGCCTTAGAATAGCATTGCTTTCAATAGCATGACTTTGGACAGGCTACAATTTCTCAGAACCTTCTCATGCAGAATACATGAGAAGTAGTAGTTATAGTTCTCTCTTTTCCTGTTTCTGTGTGTGTGTGTGTGTGTGTGTGTGTGTGTGTGTGTGGTGTGTGTGCATTTCTCTCTGTCTTTTTCTCTCTGTCCTGCTATTAAGGTTTAGGTAAGATGTGACCAAATAGTTTTAACTGCAAAATTATAAATAAATACTCATTTATGAAGTAAAAGACCTCTACATTGAAAACTGCATACTCTGAAAAAGAAGATTGAAAAGGATTTCATAAAATGGAGGGATATCCCTTGATCTTGGGTAAGAAGAAACAATATAGTAAAAATGGCCAGAATTGTTTTACAGATTTAATGCAATCCTAGTCAAAATTCCAACATAATATCTCACAGAATTAGAAAACACAATCCTAAAATTTGGCTTGAAACAGAAGAGACCTAGAATAGCAAAGACAATCCTGGGCAACGTGGATGAGGCAGGGGGCATCACAATCCCAAACTTGAAATTATGCTACAAAGTTACTGTGATAAAAACAGCAGGGTACTGACAAAAATAGATCTGAGGATCAGTGGAACACATTAGAAGATGCAAAAACAACTGCAGACATACTTAGTCATCTTAACTTTGATAACGGTGCCAAACACATTTGCTGGAAGAAAATTAGCCCCTTTAATAAATGTGTTGCAAAAAATGGCTCTCCACATGCCAAAGATTAAAATTAGACCTATGTCTTTCACCGCATACTAAAGTTCAACTGGATCAAAGATCTAAATATTGAAACAAATACTAAGTCTGTTGGAAGAGATAATAGGTGCAAACCTTGAAGACACTGGTGTAGGCAAAGACTTTATGAACAAAATCCCAGTTGCAAAGGAAATATCTCTAAGAATCAACAGCTGGGATCTCATCTCATTAAAAAGCTTTTGAACAGCAAGAGAAACCACCAATAGAGTGAAGAGACAACCCATAGCATGGGGAAAAATGATTGCCAGGTATTCTTCAGACAAAGGACTACTATCTAGAATATATAAAGAACTCAAAAATCAGATGCCCCAAATTTAAAGATCCAATCCAAAAATAGGCATCTGAGATAAGTACACGTTTCTCAAAAAATAAATATATGCAAAAATGTTCAACATCAATGGTCATTCAAGAAATGCAAACTGAAACAACACTGAGATTCCATCTCACCCTAGAAAGAATGGCTGTCATCAAGAAATCATCCAATAGCAAGTGCTAGCAAGGATGTGGGGAAAAGGCGCCCTTTTGCACTGCTGGTGGGAGTGTAGACTGGTGCAACCACTGTGGAAATCAGTGTGGAGATTCCTCAAAAAACTAAGACTATTGGTTCTATTCAACTCAGCTATTCTCCTTCCTGGTATCTTCCAGAAAGATTTAAAAGCATCATAGCACATCTATATATGGACACTTGTGTTTATAGTGCACAGTTTGGCTTCTTTTTCATTTTAAAGAGAACAAAAAATAAAAACTACAGAATTTTAAAACAAGATGATAGGAAAATAACAATAGTTACTATATTGCATATTGTTAGCTGCAAAGTAATTGCTCTGATTACTATATAGAGGCATGTAAAATTGATCAAACAATATAAGCACTAACTGTTCCTTTCAATAAACTAACAGCTTAGTAGTACAATTATCTTAGCTATCTTGTGTGTGTACGTATATATATATTTTTTCCTTTTATTCTTTTCTCCTTTCCCTGATCCCAGTTGTTCTTTCCTTCTGAACAGTTTCTTTCCTTTTCACAATATCTATTGTATCTTTTGGATTTTATTTACTCTTTCCGTTTCTTACACTAGGAAGACAATAAGATGTTTACACATGCAAGACTGATTTATTTCACTTATGAATATGGTCTGTAGGTGCATCCATTTCCTTATAAAAGTGTTGAGTTTATCTTTCTTTATAGCTAAGTAATACTCCATTGTAGAAAAATACATCATTTTTGTCCATTCTTCAGTTGAAGGAAATTTGGGTTGTTTTCAAGATTTAGCTATGACCAATTGTGCTGCTATAAACATGGATGCACATATATTGCTGTGGTATGACGTTTTCAATTCTTCTGGTACAGTTGATAAAGAAGACTTTTTTTTATGTATATATAGTGGTGTACTACTATGCCATAAGGAATAAGCTTGAGACATTTCTAGGTAAATGGGTGTACCTTGAGACCATACTTTTAAGTGCAATATATCAGACACATATATGTAAATACCACATTGTTTCTCTGGTGTGAAAAACTGAAAGTGTAAATAGTCAAAATGTATAATAGGTATTGTGAAATAGGAAGAAAATGCTCAAGTGGGGAAGAGAACAAGAGAGGGAGGACAGGGAAAGAAAGGAAAGGAAAAGGAAAAAAAATGAGACTAAGGTACAAATTCTCTGTGATGAGTGTGATCATTACATTATACCTAAAATGTACCATTAAAAATCATTATGTTAAATAAATACTTCTACTATTAAATACCACTTCAGGATAGAAAGGATCTCACCTCCACAATTTTTACCTACATGTTGAATGTGGCGTGTGTTACTGCAGAAAAAGTTACTCAGAGGACCTTTGGTATCTATGAGGCCTCCGGAGGCACTGCTTTTGGGATCATGGTATTATATTGCTTGTGGCACTTGGGAAGCTAAGTGTCCCTAGTGATGAGCTCGTATCTGCCTTGCCCCTCTGCTTTATCTATAAACCTGAAGATCATGACAGTTCTGAGCTACTGTGGCCATGGGGCTGAATGGAATTGTCCCATGCCTTTCTTCTCAGCACATAACATCACTTTACCCTGCTAAAAAAGAGAAAGAAAAAATTTGAGGAAGGTATAGACTAAGACAGCTCAGGGTTTTGTTCCTATGTAAGATATCTGCAGTCCAGTGTGCATAGTAAAAGGAAACTGGACTTCACCAACCAGCTGACTCAGTGAGGATAGGTCCAGTTTGATCCAACCAAATACTTTCCTTTCCTTTTGCTTCGGTAGAGAAGTTTGCTGCCCACGCTGCTGCCAGGGACAGTCTGAGTTTCCTGACACTGAGCACTACCTGCCTTCGTTCAAGGAAATTCTTTTAAATCTATTTGGCCTAAAGTTTTTCTTCTAACATGCCTTACTCGTCTCAGAAGTATTGAACAGTACAACTTGTTCTTCTGTTTTCCTGAGGCACCATTAAGATGTGGGCAAGTACATTTTGCAAATCTCTAAGTCTTGTCTGCTTAAGCAAGAAATGTTAACAAATGTATATTGTTTAAAATTTTTAGGTCATTGCTCCTAACATGTATTATGATTATTTGCTTTAACATTGTATTCTGAACACAGTTTTGTCTTTTTAAAAATGTAAACTAATTCTGCTGTGGGAGTTATCTTGCTCTTTGGTATTCCTGTTGAAGAAGTAACTGGCTGGGTGCAGTTGCCTTGTTCCTATGCTAAGTAGACTGAAATTTTTGTCAAGGCAGCCAGGTATTTTGCTTCCTTGCTTAGAGTCACCTGGATCCTTCCTGTCAATTTCCATTTAATTCAGTCCCTCACTTACTACTACTTTTAATTAACTCCCCACAACAGAGCTCCCCAAACCTAGAGGTTTCAGTGCTGTATTCAAGATTTTTGCCAACCAACTTAATGTGTATTATTGTGCATATAATGCTTCTTTAAAAAGACTAGTTAACTTAAAATTATTTGAAACAAATTATATCATGACTCTATTCCCCACATAGCTGTCATTTATGTTTTACTTTACATTAAAATAAATCTATAAAGAGTCTCTGCTCTTGGCCAAAGTGAAGTAACAAGGAATGGATTTATACTCCTGTCTGAAACGTCCAAAACAATATGTATTCTAATGGTTCTCAAAGAACCATTTGCCAGGCATGAAGGACAGTGGTTCTCAAGGAATAGGACAAATAGGGACTATAATTGTCCCAAGCTACTCTCTTTGGAGATTTTCCTCAATGATGAGCGTGCGACTGTAGACAATCAAGGCCTGCTCTTGTGTTAATGATGCCAGTCTGAGGCTGTCTCTCAAGGATTCAGTGAGACACAAATCCATGTAGTGCTGAACTGCAGGTTCTGGCTGGCAAAGGATGGCAAGGAAAAGTAGTCATCTAGGAAGGAAGAAGAAGTGATGCTTTTATCTGCAGAACACATGAATATCTGTGTAGAAAGTCCAGCGGAATCTACCTAAAATCTTCTTCAACTAAGGGATGAACTTCAGAAGAACACGATCAAAATGTAAAACTCAATTATAGTTTTAGATACTAGCAGTGAATGTATGGAAACTTCCATAAGAAACCCTTTAGAACAGCATCAATATATGAAGTACTTAATACAGTGTTTATAATAGCATAAATTATGAAGTGTGTTGTTGTAATTCTGAAAAAAAATGCACCACTTACACACTGAAAACTATAAAACAAGAAAATGAAAGAAGACATAAATAAATAGAAAAATGTACTATGCTTATGAATCAGATGACTTGAGGTGGTCAGTTCTGCCCCTATTTATCTGTACTTTAAACACAATTCTAAAATAAATTGCAGCAGGTTTTTTGAAAAAAGTCAACAAATGGACTCTAAAATTTATATGGAAGTGTAGATGACCTAAGATACCAGAATGACCTTGAAAAGGTAAACATGAGAGGAATAACACTACCAGATTGTAAGATATGTGTACTATCATACTGCAGAGATGAAGAGTGTGCAGTATTGGGGTGAACACAGACCGGCGAGGCAGTGGAAGAGAATAGTCTTCACAACTCAACCCACTAGTACGGAACACTTGACTCTTACCATTGGTGCAAACGCTGCTCAACAGAGGAAGCAACAAGTGGTGCCAGACGAGTCAGAAAAGACGTATGAATACAACAAGGGGCTCTGATTCTGCCTCACCCGTGTGCAGAATACTAACTCAACGCTGGATCACAACAACCTGGAAGTGAAACAAAACCATAAAACTTCAAGGAGAAAATATGAGAAAAAATTTGCTTCGTTGAATTAAGCAATATGGCATCAAAAGGATAATTCATAAAAATTAATAAAGTAAATCTGATGAAAATTAATCCTTTTTAACAGATGCTAGGAAGAGAATGAAAAGAGGAGATACAGATGAAGCATTTACCCGACAAACAGTGTATATTTGGAATTTTTTAAAACTCTCAAACTTGATAAATAACCCATTCAAAAATTGGGCAAAATATCTGAACAGACACTTCATCAAAGAAGGTATGGTGACAAATAGGCACATAAAAGATGCTCTCGGTCATTAGTCGTTAGAGATCCAGAAATCAAAAGTAAAATGGAGTCTGCTACAAACCTTCTGTAATGGTTAAAGATACAAGAATAACTATACCAGCTATTGACTGAGTTTGAACTTTTATCCTCTCCTGGTGCTTATGAAAAATAGCATAACCACTTGAGAAAATCATTCGCCATTTTCTAAAAGAAGTTAAATGCAGAGCCTTTCATTTCTAGATATTTATGCAAGAGAAAGGATAGCATATGTTCCTACAAAGAATTGTGTGTCAATGCTCATAGCAGCATTATGTGTGAGAATCCCGAACCAGAAGTAGCGCAAATGTCTATAAGTAAATCAATGGATGGACAAACCATGTTACAGCGGTACAATGGCATATTACTCTGCAACTTCAAAACAGAAAAAAAAGAGCTCTTACATGTGCAAGGCTCAAAATAATAAAACCGAGCTAATGAATACAGGTTAAAAACATGTGATTATAATTATCAGAAGACCTAAGAAAGTGCAAAGTAGTCTGTGGTGGTAGAAAGCAGGTCACTGGTCGCTGGGAACAGGGAGGCTTGAAAACAATAAGAATGGAATCGGGGAAGTTTCAGTAATGATAGTACAGTGGATTATATCTACACGTCCCCCGAAAGCCTCATCACTGACAGGTGGGGCCTCTGGGAGGTGGTTGAATCATCAGTACATGACAGTGGATCGCCAGTGTGTGATACTGGATTAGTCCACTGATTGGTTTAGCTTTGTTATGTGCATGGATGGTTGATTTACTGAAGAGGAAGGACTCTATTAGCACTAAGTAATAGGCTTGTATCCTGGATGGAATAAAAAGGAAAAGTAGGAGGAAGTCTTGCTGCCCCCTGCCTGCCCTTCCATGGACTGTTTCTCTACCGCCATGCCCCTCTGCCATGGTGCCCTGCCTTGGAGCCAGCTGACTATGGGTGGAAACCTCTGCAGACTGTGAGCTAAAATAACATTGTTCTCCTTTACTTACCAGTGTTGAGTATTTTGCCCTAACAATAAGAAAGTAACCAAGACCTATAGATATGTATGTTCTTTTTCCTAATTATGGTAATGATCTTGCTGGTATGTGTACAATATGCCTAAAATAGTTAGGTTTTGCATTTTAAATCTGAGCACTTCGTTATATCAGTTGTGCCATGGAACAACTATTAAAATATTAAATGCATAATTTTTGCAAATCACTGGCTCACATACCATCACGTTGAATACTAGACTCACCAAACTCTGTTGCCCTCTGCATCAGAATTCAAGGATCCCAAAGGATGGATAGGACAGAGGCTTTGTTTAGTAATTCCAGTTCCACTAACCATATTATATCAGCGAGTTTTAGTTGGCAGGACGTCCATCTCTTCTAAGTTGAAAAACTCTGGGATATTAAGTTTTATTTTGTAGAAGGATTTTCCTTCGGCAGAGAAAATGAAGTTTTGGAAAGCAGTGAAACAGCATCAGGATACCAAAGCCTTTGGCTTAGCTGCACCTGGGCTCTTGCCTCCATTTCGCCCTATGCCTAAGAAAGTCACTTTGTATCCTGCCTGGGCAACATAGGAAGAATGTGGAGTTTAAATTTAATCCACAAAGCTTCTTCTGTGACTGTCATTCTGTCCAACTTGTAGTTGCGTTCTGGAGGGCTGAGGTGACTGGAAGGTCACCACCAGATGATTGCACCAGGTAGTGAGAGAGGAGCTCTAAGGCTTTAAACAAAAATCTAATAAAGCCAATTCAAATTTAGAAACAGAATAATCACAGTGAAGTTCTACAGTGACATAGTAAGAGCTGAATAAAAGATGTGCTAATCTCTCTCTCTGTTTTTATGAAAAGAGTCTGAAAAGCACACCTTCTCATCTAGGAACAGAGCCAGGTTTCTGTCTTGAGTGAATTTTTCTGTTATTTTTTTTTTCTTACAACGTTTAGAAAAGAAGTTAATTCTGCAGGAGCCCCACCTAACGCTAGCCGAGCCGGTGCTCCTTAATGGATGACAACCTGAAGTCCCTCCATAGCTTTTGTGATGCTCCTGAAATCTTCCTTCACATAAAACCCATTTGTCTTGAAATATCAGGACAGGTTTTAGCATTACTGGTAAAAATTCAGACTTCAATTTAAACCTCAACCCAACACACTTGACACTGTTCCCAACACATGGAGACCTATCTGCAGCCAGCGTAGACAGTCCTGGTCCCCTGCTGGAAAGCAGCGACCCTGCAAACAGCAGTGGAGAATAAAGATCAGAATGGTTGGTCCTTTCAGGCCACAGCACTTATGTTGCTAATCTGCTGGGCATCTGTAATGTCCATGAAAGCATTAGGTGCCTAGAACTAACTGAAGATGCTTACAGATTTATGGGTAACAGGAGAACCAAGTGTTCAG
This sequence comes from Dinomys branickii, assembly GCA_004027595.1. NCBI lineage: Eukaryota > Metazoa > Chordata > Mammalia > Rodentia > Dinomyidae > Dinomys > Dinomys branickii. The sequence goes on along the minus strand of PVLD010002673.1, from coordinate 46,221 downwards.
AGTGCTTTGCTCTATGTTTTCTTCTATGAACCTAGTAAGAATTTGCTCCTTCCCCAAGGAGTGTGAATGCTTGTCAGATCTTACAAGCTGAATGGGAGATGTAGAGAAAGGACGAACGCCTGCTAAATCTTACTAGCTAAATTGGAGATACAGAGTCCCCCTCTACTCTGTCATTCTCTTCTCATAATAAGATAATAATAATAATTAATTGCAATGTCTCTTCCCATTACCAAATCTGTCCTTCGACTACACATTCTTTGGATATCTCCAAAAGACCATCCATCTCCTATACCTAGTAAATCAATAACATTTTAATCAATAACATTCAGTGTAACATTTCAATGTAACATTTTAATATGAACTTGATACACCATTTCCAGAAATTCAGCCATGTTTCCGTAGAAGAAATGAGAATTCTGTAGCTGCAGTGGGGTGTGGGTTCTTGGGAAAGGAGTGATTCTGAGGTTCTTCCATCTTGCTGCATAAAACTAAACCTGCTCTGTTTCCTGGCTGTCTATGCTTTTTGCCCCTTTTCCCCATTAAATCCTGGTTCTTTTGATATAGTTTAATAGTAATCTTACTAATTACAAGAACTTCACATGTTGCATACTAACCGCATTCTTTTCATGCATAGTTCGGTAACAGACTGAAATACTGCATTGGTCTATGCGTGTATATCTTGCCATTCTTTAAATCGTGCTCTGTTTGGTTTGGTCCTCTTTCCTCCCTTTATCTAACCAGTGCTTATTGAACACCAGGAGCTCCAGAGCCAGAAGCTTGGATTTAAATAGAGCTCTGTTCATTTCTGTCAGAATTACCTTGAAAAGTGTGTTGCTTTCCTGTCTTTGGGATAAAATACTTCATATTTACAATTTAAAAGAGAAGAGTTTTATTTTGGGTCACGGTTTTCCAAGGGTTCAGTCCATGGCCACTTGGCCCCAAGGAAGAAGCAACATGGTTGAAGGGCCTGACAAAGGAAAGCAGCTCACCTCACGGTGGCCAGGAAGCAGAGGGTGAAGGGAAGAGCCAGGAGGGAGATGCACCCTCCAAAGGCTGCCCCAGTGATACATCCTTTCCAACCAGGCCCCACTTCCCACCAGCATGTTCAACTGTACGCATCCGTGGACTACTCTGCTAAGGAGTATAGCTCCCCATAATCTAACCACCTTTCAGAAGTCCCACTGTTGAATACATGAGACTTTGGGGAGACAGTTGAGATCAAAACTGTCCCACAAAAGTTACCTAACATCCTTGTTCCTGTCCTTCATCTGTGGCATTGAGACGTAAGTGCTTCATCATGGGGAGTGTGTGAAGAGTTAATAACCTGATGTCTAAAAACTCTTCAAAAAGTCCCACACGTGTAAACAGTGTCTGCACTGACTGTCGCAAGGATTATTGCTGCTGCTACTACAGGCCAGACAATAAGAGCTCGAAGATGCATAAGAGAACTATGTTAAGCTTAACAGATACTGCAATAAAAATGAGGAATAAATTTCTACTTAAGCAAGGCAAGAATGGGGAAATAAGTAAGAGTTGGGTAAATAATCAGAATGCATTAAATTCCTAATATATGTTAAGGATTTTGGCGTTTACATGTAATCTCATTATATCTCAAAAATGATCTGTGAAAAAATATAGCGGTAGATCGGAATTTCTGATCTTTAAAATAATGTGTCCATGATAACCCAGCTGGTAATGTGTTTGCAGCGAGGCTCCTCTTGGACAGCAGAGTAAACACACACGCGTGGTGCAGCAACTCATTCTTGGCAGGACCCCGGGATAACTGGTCAGAGGACGTGACCCTGAGGCACATTCCAGCATCTTGAAGGAAGGGTGTAAATCACCAAGTAGAAGCTGGAAGAAGCTAAAAAGAAAATATCAGGTTGTTAGGAATAAATTCCTCTCATTTCTCCTAGCTGCCTTGTTCACAGGCAGGCAGGTGCTGCGGCTGCCCTGTGGCGCTGCCCTGTTTTCAGGGATGTGTGAGAGGAGGCCTGGGGTGGAGGTGGGGGGACCAGACAGCTAAGGCAGAATCCCCAGAGCCCCGGGGCTGACCACCTTGCAGCACTTCTCTACTTCTTGTGACATGGTCTGAAAGTGGAGCAGCTCTGACATCAGCATTTATTGAAGCCTGCTTCTCCCACACAGAAGGAAATCATGTTCATTAGGAGCAATACTGCCAGGCAATTGATAGCAACTACCTTCTGAAAAGCTGAAGGCACTTTTTGTGGATTTGATTTTATTGCACATCTAAAAATGCTGTTGGAGATTGTGCAGGTGCAGGCCCAGAGCTTGCGCAGCAGAGGTGCTTAGGTCTGTTTCCTGGCCTTTCATGACTCTATAGGGCAGGCGTGTCAGTGCATTGGTGAGGCCCAGAGAGGAGCCACTCACTGGATGTGGTGCACTACTGTGTCCCCACTCTAAGATGCTTTGAGCATCAAGACAAGGAAAGATGATCCAGGGGTGCTGTCAATCCAAAGGCCTCTGATTGTTCTAAAATGGGAATGTTTCTGTAGACTGTATTGCATGGGACTAGCATATAAATAAGGTAACACAATGAATTTTAACGGCATTTAAGCAGGAGTTGCTCCTAATAGAGATGCGGAAAAGCAAGTGGAATTGAGGTCATTATAAAAATGTATGGATCTGGAGATAAAGCCTAATATCAAACAGACTTTGGTAACTACCTGGAGTAAATTGAAATTTAGTCTCACTGCTAATGTTGTCGAATGTACTCAAGAATTAAGCACTGACTTAGTCTTGGTTATTACTACATGGAGATAAGGTCCTCCTCCACAGGCCACAAAGGAGCCTTTGCAGGTGTCACACAGTATGTGTGTGGTGTGCAGCAAGAGCAGCAACAATCCAATCGCACACCAGTGAGGGGCCCTTGCAAGGAGCTATTGCTGGACAGCGACTTCATGCCAGAGTGGCTCACTGATTTCAGCAATCAGTGTAACACAAAAGTATTTTAGTTCTTTGAACACTCCTAGGAAAATTATGTGTGTGTGTGTGTGTGTGTGTGTGTGTGTGTGTATGGTCACACATTTTTATTATAACCCCACTTACTTACAAATCCAGTTTCTAATTGAACTGATTTTGATTTTAAAAATTCATAGGGTTTCATAGAGTAAGTGTAAAAATCTAGAGATGTCTAGGGTGTTAAAAATTGACCTTTGGGCCAGGGATATAGCCCAGTGGCACAAGTACCTGCCTAGCAAGTGCAAGGTCCTGAGTTTGATTTCTGGTACCAAAAGAAAAAAAAAAAAAAAAACCTAATAAAATCAATCTTTATTGTAAAACCTGCTCTGAACCAGTAAACTGTGGCTGTCCTTAGGCAGATTACCCAGGCATTGTCCTATAACATTCACCAGCCAAATGCTGGCAGAACCAAGGCCACATACACTTTAGGCTGGATGGGTATAGGCAGAACACCTGGCACTCTTCACATCCTCTGTCCGGCTGTCAGGCAACCTCTCCTCCCCCAGGATAACGTTTTCTTAACTTTTAGTTCTGAGTGTTGCCCTCCCTCCTAAAGAAAATGTTCTCCCCAATGCTTCCATATATTCATAACTTATCTATCCTTAAAGACTCGACTCAAATGTCAAAAGTCTCTGAAGAATTCCTGGGTCTAAGTATGACTTTATTTTCTTATTCTCTTCCTATATAGACAGACGTTACTATTTTATTACTAATCAGAAACTAAGCACTGTAGTGTGACATCTTATTTTGTAGTTTTTTTTTCTGTGCTAGTGATGATGACAGACATTAAATGTGTGTCTCTAGCATGAAAAGCTTCTCATGTACATAATCTCATTCAGTGTGCTGATCAATGCCATGCGGTGGTTGTGGCAGTCATCTCTCCTTCGCCCAGGTAGTAACCTCAGCAAGGTGATAATAGGGATCCAAGGTGGGCAGCTCAGTCTGAGCCCCCTCCTTAGGCACCCTCACTACGGTGCCCCTAACTGCTTTCTCCTTTGTTGTGTAATTACCTATGACCCAAATCACTATATTTATCGTTCCCTTCAGCTCTAAATTTATGTTTGGTTCTTTCTGGTGTTCTAAACATAATGCAACCCGGTGCCTCACACAAAACTACGGCTGTTTCAAAACCGTTTGGTGAAGGGCTGCAAAATTTAGAACCTTTCATATATTCTTTTATAGCTCTGACATGGAAGATTTCTTGGGAGAGGAAAGTACTATGTTTAACTGTCATCCAAATAAAATGGAAAATATAGCTTTGACCAAAAGAAATGATGTGTTCTAAAAGAATAAAATTAAAACAGGATTTTGAAATCTATTATCCAGGAGGCTTGAAAATAAATAAGAACAGCCCCCTGCCTGAAGGAGGAAACGCCCTTGAACTTTCACTCACTGCATAATAAATACGATGTAGAAGTTGCACACCTCCATCCCACTGAAAGAAAGGAGGTTGTTCCTGAAATGCAGCAATGAGCAGTATTCATGCTGTGTCAGTAATTAATCCAAAGTGAACATTTACTTTTCAATTTATATTCTGTTTATTTACAGTTATAGTATGTCAAGCAGGTGGATAATTGACTGATTTCCATCAAGATGTTTGTCACTGAATTAACCTCGCCTCAGTACCAAAGTAGAAGGTGTTGAAGAGAAGATGTCTTATCTGGAGACTAATGACCTTTGCATCTTTAGCAAGGTGTTTTATCTTTGTTTCCCTGGCTTGGAAGGTCTGGAGGGAGGAAGCCCTGAATGTACACTGTGATTTCCAGCAAGGAAATGGGCCGTCAGAGGGTGGGGTGTTGCTCAAGTTTATGAGGCAACAAGTAGAACCGTGAGAAGCTCACCCTGTAGAGGTGAAGAACTTTCTATCTTGGGCCATTTATCTCAATAATCCCAATTCCATCCCCAGCTGTACGCTGGATGCTGAAGAGAGTTTAACCTCTTTCCACTCACTCCTGGTCGTGGATAAAAATGATGTTAACGAAGGCTCAGTTGCTTAATAGTTTTTGATTACATTCTTAAGGGTCTAATTGAATAGTGTGCCCTGCAACACTAGGCAGGGTCAGACATGGGACCCAGGCACCCAGAGTTCATTCTGCTTCTTTCCTGCCATATCCAATCTGCATTATGTAGATGCACCTAGACAGGTGGGCTATCACAACATAGTTGTTGGGAATGTGTTATTCGGATCCTAGAATATCAGTAGTTCTAATGAGTAATTTCCTGCACAAATGCTTATGTAACTGCACAAACATTGTGAGAGATACTTTCAGAGTCTTAGTTTGTTGCTCTTCTGATGATAATGTAGTGTGCGTGTGTTTTTGTGTGTTTGTATACAACCTCTTTCATTTAAATTCTGTTCTTAATAAAATCTTGGTGATAATCCTTGTGATCATCTCCAGGGGCCTCACCAAAAAGACAAGGACTTTTATGATGGTGATTTACCCTGACAATTGCTGAGAGTTACGTGTTAGATTTTTGAGGGTAGTCCTATGACTTCTACAGACCTGCATTCCACATTGGAGTCCTTGACCACAAGGAATAAGGCCAAGGGTTTTCTAGAGTCAGCAAAATGGACCTCAGATCCCTTTTTCTGGCATCCAGGGCAGATCACGGTGTTTCTTCTACTCTGTCCTTGCTTGCTGTGATCAAGGTGGAAACTGTCAGTGCTTTCCTCCCGTCTTGGACCTTTTCACATGCCATTCCCACTGGGCATGCGCCACGATGAAGTCACTTGTTGCCTTCTCCATGGAGAGTTCTCTCACTTGGTCCAGTAGAATTGATTTCTCATCTTCTCAGTTGCAGTAACTCATTATTTTAAATTGTATTCCACATCTGATCTTAACAGCTAGAGTATAAACTAGGTGAAGATGTGGAACGCATTAATCTCATCTTTAAATCCTCTATAGCTCCCAAGGAAATGCCTAAGCATCATGGAGAATAAACAGCAGTTGGGAAGGAGTAAATGAATTGTCCTTTTCCTGAAGACACCAATGAATCCAAATTTGTGCCATTTGTGCAAAACATCGGGTAAGGTTTTCAAAACCATTGCACCCGGAGTCTTTTCCTTCTTTATTGAAGACCATAGAAACAAGGAATGTGCAGACAAATATGAAGCATATATCTTAAGGTAATTGGTTGGAAAGTTTTAGATTTTATAAAATACATTTCACAAGGAACTGAAAACCATGTTTAGTTCTTTTATCTGTGGAATTGTTAAATGATCTCCCCCACGCTGTCTCCTCCCCCTGATATATTCACTTTTCAAGGTAACATTTGCTGTCTTAACATCATTTCATGGTCTTTAATGTGCTACGTATTTTGTTTTTGTTTTCTCAATAACTCCGTCTTAAGGCTACAGCTTTTGGTGATTTGTGAACAGCAGGAGATCTGAACAATCTGTTCTCATCAGGTGCCATAATATATTTCGGCAGAGAGGTGGGCTGTTCATGATTGTAGTGATTCACGCTTTTACTTCTCCCTGGGGACTCAATAGAACTGCAGTGCTCTTTTTGTGGATTGAACCATGCGGCCCTTGTTTTTTCTCTTATCGCAACGCCATGCAATGAAATGACTTGACGTGGGTGTGTGTGTTGGACGTGCGGGTGGAGGTCCAGAAATGACAGGAATGTGAGAGCTGAGGTCTTACAGTGGTGGCAGAGCACTTGCCAATATCCAGCTGTGTGCCTTCTCGTTTTCAGGAAAAAAGTGCTACTTTGCTTCCCTGAATTCCTATCTTGCTTCCGGCAAGAGCCTCGCATGAGCTCAGTCTTCTTCATGGGTCTCTGTTTTGCTTGCAGCGACACACAGAGAAGGGTGCATCATCAATGAAAGAGTCGGCTTCTGCTCTTAGTTGGGTACAACACATGTTTCTTGCTCCATGTGACTTCCTCCTTCTCGGACAGAGCTACCTGTGCCATTTACAGGCAGCGGAAGTATTACACCCAAGTGTGTGCCCGTGACACACTACTGTCTCATCAATTCAGTAGAGAAGTGCAAAGAAGTAATGTAGGAATTGTTTTTTTTTTTTCAGTACTGGGGATTGAACCCAGGGACTTAGCTCTGAGCTAGATCCTCAGTTTGTTCATTTGTTCATTCATTCATTCATTCATTTGAGGTACGGGTTTATCAGATTTCCTTAGGAGCACTTTGTGTATGATCCTCCTGTGTCAGCTTCCCATGTGATGTGCTAGGTACATGCAAGCTTACAAGAGCTAGAACGACTGTAGGGATTGGCACATCCAAGCCTCTCATTTTAAAGGTGAAAATACTGAAGTCCCAGTTGGTTGAGGGACGGTGTCAGTGTCATAGAGTCATTAAGTGACAGAACCAGGACTCCCAACTCTTGATTCTGTTCTTCTATTATATCATCGGGTCCACATGAGGAAGAACAGGATTCTGTAGTGAATACCCTGGTGGCCAGTCAGCTTGAACCTGAACAAACTTAGGGGCTTTAACCTCTATCCTGCCTTCTGGTACGATAGCCCTGTTCATCACTGGATCATGCTGACCACTGTGAACTGTTGTCCAGTGCTCCCAACGCTCTCAAAATCTAACCCACCCACTGGTCCTACCTCTTTTCCTGGGGCTGCAGGCATTTGCTCCTCTGTTCCCTTGGGGCAACTTCACCCGTTCAGAGGCGTTGAGAGTTCTTTGTCTCTGGTCCCCAGGCTAAGGATAAGCATTCTGAGCTCCTTTAGCCCCTCATGTGAAGAAAATAAGAGAAGGAAGGAAGGAAGGAAGGAAGGAAGGAAGGAAGGAAGGAAGGAAGAGAAAGAAACAAAGAAAAAGAAAGAAAGGCAGGTAGAAAGGGAATGGAAAAGAAGGGAGGGAGAGAGGAAGAAGCAAAATCCAGGAAGAAAGGAAAAAAAGAAAGAGGGAAGGAATGAGGGAAAGAAGGAGGGAAGGACTTTTGTCATTAGGTGATCCCACTATAGCTTCCCACTTATTAAAAATGATTTCCATTTTGTGTCTAATCTTCATAAGTCATAACTGAAGAGTCTCATGGCTCAGTGGGCCTCTTCTTCATCTCCCTCTGGTCCTTTTGAGGTTGGAATTTCAGATTAGAAGAGTTGTCTGTTGCTTGAGAGAGATTCAGAGGGGTGCAGGGCATGCTGGATGCATGGTCCCCTCAAACCTGGGGTGACACATGCACCCTGTAACTGTGTTTAGAGAAACTGCTCCCTTCCTCAGGAGGACCCGTGTAGCTGGTAAAAGGCCTGGGGACCCACACTGGCTCTACTGCCAGCAGCATTAGTGCAGGAAGGAAAAAAAAAATTTAATGAGATTATTTAACAGTTTTAAGCTGCCTAAAATGTGTGTGTCCCACCCTGGGGAGACAAAATCATCCAAAGGATTTGCCAGTTGTTCCAGGGAATTCATCAGCTGTTTTGTGTATTATTTGACACCAAGTTGGAGGAAGATTTAAGCGCCCAGAAAGGAAATGTGAACGGGCAGTTCATGATCGAAAGAAAGGCTTAAGACTTCATTTGTCAGCCTGGGGAACCAGCCTGAAACCCCAGTTCCAGGTATGAAGACTGTATTCCCTTCAGAGGCCGAACTGCTCTTGTGTAGGTCCCCAGCAGGAAGACTGGGAGGCCGAGGGGCTGACGACCTTGGGTTGGGTTGTGCTCCAAACTGCTCATGTAGGGGCAGAAGGACAGGGTAAGAAATGAATAATTCCCACAACTAAGTTGTCATCTAAGTTCAAAACAGGTCAGAACATCATTCTTCTAAAGTGTTGAAACAAAAAATAGATTAGAAAGAAAATGGAAGACTCCAGTGCTAACTTCTTTCTCCTCTCAAATCCCTCTCCCCTTGGTGGTATGAGGAATCGGGCCCAGAAGCTTGCCACTGAACTACAGCCCCATGCCTTTTGTTAAAAAATGTTTTATTTTTGCAACATAGTCTCATTAAGCAGCTAAGTCACGTTGCTCTTGCCTCAGCTGCCAGAGTGCTGAGACTACATGCGCGCACCCCCTTACCTGCTTTATGGTTGTTGCTTTCCTTCTGTTTATAGATTCAAGGAGAAAGCTTTATTTTGATGGCAGCCAGTGTTGCATAAGCAAGGTTTTCAGGAATCAAAGATCAAAAATAGGGAAAGAATTGAGATGTGATAACTGGCAGAATAAAGGCTACATGTATGCTTACGTGTGTGTTCCGGAGACTCCTACAAGCTTGCTTACCACTGCAGTCTTCTTAGGGACTGGGTGTCTGCCTCAGCTGAGTTTTGCTGTCTGCTGCAGTTCAACACTCCATTTGCCTTTCCTCTCAGGACTGTGCTTAGCTGCCTAAGTAGCCTTTAAGCCACCTCTGGGAGGGAAAAAAAAAATCCAAGATGCTCAGAGAGCTGCTGTCTTAAATCTAGCAGGCTTTCCCCTCGATTTCCATTGCAGATCAGAGTGTAGCAGACCTTCGCTCTAGGAGGGCATGTAAATTAGAAGGCCATGTTTTCCCAGTGCAAAGATTATAATTACAAAAACAATTTCGGGGGCAGCATTTGCTGTTTTAAATTGCTCTTCCAAGTCTCTGTTTACAGTATTTGTAAGCACTGCATTCTACCCTGGATACCACAGTATTCACTGAGCACAAGGAAAAATGTAGAATTTTGGAGCCAAGTCAGGACAGCCAAGGGGAAAAGTCCTAAGGAGATGTGGGCCTGACAACCTTGCTTATTGGTTCATGTTAGTACTACTCAGTCCTCCCTCTCTTGGTCTCTTGATTTTCTTTTTCTTTTCTTCCTGATACCCTTTTTAAATGCTCATTTGAGAACAGGCAGAGAAAAAGAGAAACGTTGGCAAGAGAGAAAAATTTAAACCTGAGTCCTTTAGAGAGGATCATCCGCAAATCAGGAGGAGCTGCAAGTGTTTGTGCATACTGGATCTCTCCCTGCATCCTAGATACCTAAGGTGAGACCTCTCCTCCCCCTAGAGAAGAGCAGAACCTGGCAGTCCTCATCAGCAGACTCTGTGAAGTGTCATGGACATCGTACAGTGTGACATGCTTTGCAAAACTTGTGGGACATATATGAGAGAACAGTTCATTCTGGGAAAATCACAAAATTATGAGCCTGTTCCCCAGGGCAGTTCTGTGGGAAGATGAAGTAGAATTAAGAGGAAGAATTCAAAACAGACCTGTAGAGATGGAGAGAGAAAGGGAGAGAGATTGACTGATTTTCTTTATTTACTGAAGCTTCCCATCGTAGGATAAGAGAGCTTGGACTTTCAACGCTGGACTTTCATGAACTGGACAAAACTCACATCCAGCTGTATGCATATGGCATCTGTTGTTTGAGAGATTCATCTGCGGAGTCTGCACATCAATACCCCCAGCACCTTGTCCATCTGCCCTCCCTTTCACCCATCCCTCCCAAAGCCCGGGGTGTGCTAGTGGAGGCAGCTCCCTGAACTCTCAGGCCAGTGCTCATGGTAAAACTATTTCATTCCAGTGTATGCGTGGATGAAAACATGGTCACACTTCAATTGCTGACCACCAATTCTTTCTACTTGGATTGTGAATAAGTTCTAATGCTTACTAAAAATGGAGGAGTTCTGTGGGACATTTTGGTAGATTACTCCAAAATAAGATAACACAAAACAAAAACACCCAAGACCATTCTGTGTAGCCACTCTCCGACTTTACCTGCATTCATACATGGTCGTCTACCACGTCTGCATGGTGACATGAGCACCTGGAATTTCCTGCACTGTTCGCAGCATTGTCAGTTTGTGCACCAGCAGAGGTGACCTTTCGGTAATTCTCTCCACAGAGATTCTTCTAAACAGGCAGAGCTTACCAATGTTTACTAATGTGCTTTAAATTTATTACATATATTTCAAACAAGCCCTAGGGCATTTTCATGGACTTGTGCAGTTCTTAGAGAATTGTTTTCCTGGAGTAACACAGTCTATTCTAAATCGAAGCTCCACACTCCTCACGTGTCCTTCCAGAGACTGTGCAGCTACCACCTGCCATGGGCACGGCCCCCCGGCTTTGGATGAAATGATTTCGTGTCCCTGGAGGGGGTCTGGGCTACTGTACAATGGGGGGTGATCACTACAGTGTAGGGAAAAACATCCAGACACCATCAGAACTTCTATTTATCTCTTGACCCTTTTTGTTCATAATCTCTTTCCTTGTTATAACTGTGACTCTGGCCCCTAGGCTCACTGATGGAGAACTTTTTAAGTAATGCATGAGAGAGGATAGGATTAGCCTTTGACTATGATTGCTTCCTAGTGATGGTCTCCTTCTGAGCACGTGGAAGCCTTCCATGGTGTTTCAGAGCAGAGGTAAAGGAATCAGTGGAGAGGACAGGAATTATGAGCCCTACCACTCTGTCCTAACAAAGCCTTCTGAGTCACCTTGGGAAAGGACTGCCTTTATGTGTTCCATGCTCCTGGCTGCTGCACTACGTAGGAGACCTCCTGGCTATAATTTAATCTGTGAGCGAGGTAGTACTATGCTGGTGGAGCTCGGTGTACAGTGAGTAGAGATCTGGACCTGATCAGCCTCGGAGGAAGGCTGTCTGTGAGCTTGATGAGGTGGAGCTCTGATTCGGCCGCCGTGGCTATAGACGTTTCATGCAGGAGAACATTGAACTATTTTAGAGATTATTTTCCGTTTTGAATTCAAACTTAGGGTACCTTGTCTGGGGCACAGAATGTTCCTTTTTGGTTCATTCACATTAACTGTAAATTGTGGGGAATCCAGGGAGTCGGGATATGGAAAATAAACATGGTGGCATTTTTGACCTCATAATGGGAAGCGTGGAGTCCTGCCTAAATCTGCAGTGGTATCTTTTATGCCATTTTTCTTCTCTCCCCTTTGTGTCTGAGATAGCTAAATGCAAGCTTTCTTTCCTTCCTGGCCTGGAAGTGTCTTGCCAGTTAGAACTACACGAATATATAGTTTCAAAGCTCCTAAGCTTCTCTGGATCTGTTTCTAATATGCAATAATGATCTCCCATGGGCTGTCATGAGGATTAAGTGACTTAGTATGTGGGAAACTCTTACAGCAGTGGCACATGTGGTTGAACTAAGACAGTAGAGCAGTACTGGAGGACTTAGTTACTTTCCCATCACCTGAACAAAACACCTGACACCAGCAGGTTAAAGAAGGAGCGGTTGAATTTGGCTCATATCTTTGAGGTGAGGCAGTCCATGGTTGGCCGAGGGAAGGACAGGAAAAGCATGGCAGACAAGAGCAGCCAGGAGGCAGAGAGGGAGGTAAAAAGCCAGGGATAAGAATGCAGCCCGCCAGGCCATAACCCCCACCCCGAGACCGTCGCAGAAAATTTCAGATATGAACATGACCCTGAATTTCATTCATGTCCATGGACAAGGTGGGCCTGCTTTGGGCCCACACAGCATGCAGGAGTGCCGTGCATAGAAATGGCCCTTCAGGCTGAGAGGGGTTTTTTTTTCATTCTTCCTAACCATCCAAACAAGGACATAAATTCTTCAGAATATTCATTCTGTCTATAAAGCACTGTGACACAGCTAGCCGTATCAGCCAAGCACATCCTGCTCATCAGTGAAAGGATTCCAAAACTTAATGAATCCTTACGTCCACTAATGATGTCTGGATGTTACTGAAGCTATTATCCCTATTGCTTCTGACATTTATGTCTTCATATCAGAGTGCCAGCAGTCTTCAGTTCCCTAGTACATTAGCAGCCTGCTCAGCAAATACCTGTGGGTCAGCCCGAGAAGCCTTCCTGGACTGCCCTTTCACACTGAGCTGTCCAGCGTGTTAGCCATTAGCCACACTGTGTCTCCATACAGTTAAATGAACTAAAAGTCGGCCAACTTGAAAATTCAGTGCCTCAGTCATAGCAGCCACTAGTCACGGGTCAAGTGCAACCTAGCCACAAGTGATTAGTGGCTACTGTGTTAAACAGCAAAGATTTGGAACATGGCATTGGAGAGGGACAGTGGCAGTTGGCCCTGCAGATATAAAGTGAGAAGGTTGAACAGCTACTGAGAGAGACCAAGTGTGTCCTGTCTCAGGAAAACTCAGCTGTAGCAATTCAGATTTACCAAAAGGAAAACCTGGAAAAGGGTTCTGTTTTGTTGCCTCTACTAGGTTTTAAATGTTTATGAACCCTTAATAATTAATAATAGCAAACAGTCAGAAAATAGAACACATATAAAACAAAACTAAAATATAATCTTGTAATAAAACACTGAACCATAGGAAACTATACAACTGGCACATATTGTCGAAGGATGGAGTGGATATTTGAAATATTTAGCCACATGTTTGTTTAAAATCAGCCAGTCAGAACATGAGTTGACTGTCTTGTCTTGGGCAACAGCAGACCCATCAGCTAGAGCGAAGAGAGCTCACCCTCAGCGTTGTGGTGAGGATCACTGTGGAAGGTGATAGTCACAGTAGTACAAGGGAGGTGGTCAGCACCTGTGAAGACCTTTCTCAGCTCCTCCCTTCCTTCTCGCCCTCTCCCACGGGTTTCTTTGCTCTCTTCCTCTCTTGTACCCCAGGAGCCTGGACCCCTCAGTGCCACCTGTACTGCTCTACCAGGGGCTCAGCTGTGGAAGGATGAGGCCTCCTCACTTGCTGTGACAGCCCCATCACCCCCTCTGATCACAGCATGTCCTCTCCTCGATCAGGGATCCAGGAGTGCGGAGCCTGTGGCGCCCGTGAGTGGCCTCTGATGGAGAGCTCTTCGTTATTCTTCCAGTCCCATCAAACCAGGGGAAGGTGCATAAAGAAAGAAGCCAGGTGCCATGGTGCTAACAGTAGTTTTGTAGTTATTAGGGTAGAGTTTCCCCTTGCTCAGCTTTGGGAGTGACCCCTCAGATTGGAGGAGCTCACTTCTGGATGTGTCTGGGTGGGTCATGGAGGCATAACCTTGAGGGACGGACATGGTCCCTGGCTCCTTCCTCCCTGGTGCTGCTGCTCTTCCCTGCTCCTCAGCCACCGGGAACTAAGCAGCTTTGTTCTGCCACACCTTTCCGCCATGTTTGTGCCTTGGAGCCAACAGACTGTAGGTGGAAACCATGAGAAAATTAAACCTTTGCTTTAAATTGTGAGTGTTGGAGGCTGTGTCTCACCAGCAGGAAGACTGACTGGTACAGGTTTCAACAAATTATGCTCCTTGTAGGTTGAGCTCCTCATCTGTAAAATAGAAAGTTTGGAGCAAAATGTCCCTTCTTTCCCTTTTTGGGTCACACTTCCATAAGAGGCACTAACTAGCATCAACTAGGTGGGTGGGAGTGTGAGGACAGGATGTGGGAACTGTAGCTCAGTGCTTGGTACTTAGTCAATCTGTACAACAGATTACAACAATCTTAGTCAATGTGCAAATCTGTACAACATGCAAGTGGCCATGGCCAGTTTGCTCCCATTGCTGGTGCTTTTGAGCTGGCCCTGCACCCCATCACCTGTTGCTTTCACCCCACTCTGCCCCGGTACCCCATTCTTTCTAGAGTGGCTGCTGCCGTTCCTCTTCTCTGTGCAGAGTCGAGCAGCTCCACTTTGTTACTCTGCCATTTCTGGTTTCTCTGAAAAGCCAGGGCTGGAAATCAAACTGTACTGTGTAATTATCCTTGCAATGCTCTCCTCTAAGACTTCCCATGGAATAGAATTGCCAAGATTTAAAAACATTAAAACAAAAATGAGCTTGTTAGAGTAAATTAGGCTTCATAAATGTATTCCCTTCTTATTACAAAACATTGGTTTCTGTGGCCACCTTCTCTAAATTATTGAAGGCTGAGTGGACTGCCTTAATTGCCAAGGAGAAATGTTGCCAGCCAACTGCTACGAAAACTGGGGTAGGAAGGTGCCTGGGAGAAAGGACGGCTGGTGGCCAGTGGGCTACAGTCAGGAACATCACAACGGGGAAGAGGCACGTGCTTGCCTTGGTGCCCCTCAGTTAAATGCTGGACCTTGTTGGGGAGCAGTGTGGAGCCATGCAAAGTGTGACTGGAAAGGACAGTGAGTGTGCAATTCCTTTTTTACTATAGTAGAAGACACTTGCCATTAATTCTCCTTGAGTGGCTCCCGCTCGTCTGGAACATCCTCATCCCACATTCCTGTGACCTTCTGAAGCAGCTCTGGTAACACCCTCTCGTGAGGGTCTTTAGTTCTACTGCCCGAGCTGCCTTGATGTCCTGAACTGATTCAAAACACTTCCCTTCATGGTCGTTTTGACTTTGGGGAAGAGCCAGAGGTCACATGGTGGTGCCAGGTCCAGTTAACGAAGTGGATGAGGACACACCGCCGTGGCTTTTACCAGCCCGCCTTTCTGTGGGACGGCACTGGGCAGCTCCACTTACTGGTGTCTTGATCACACTGAGACACTCAGGAAAGAGGATTTCCAGAACTGCTCCAGAAAGTGGCGGGAAGGATGGGGTACATATGTTGGGGGAGCATTTTGAGGGGTAATGGCAGTGTGTTTTTTACTGTAATATCCTTTAAGCTTAAGCATTCACTTTATATTTTAATCTCTGCTTAGGATGCTCTGGGAGGCAGTGTAAATGTAAAACCTCACGATTCCCCAGCAGGAAAGGCGGTTCTTGTTTTATTTCCTGTTGGGGCCAGACCTTGACGAAGCCCAGCACACTTGCTCTGGCTCTCGCTTCTGGACCTTGGCGGGGTGACTTTCCATTCTGGGTTCCGAGGTTCCTGTCACCGTTGGAGGTGATTACTCTCTCCTCCTGCAGGACTCTCCCCTGGGCTTCTGCCTCCACAGACATCTTCCCTAGGCTCTGCGCTTCTTGGAAATTTAGTAATCAGTGGAGAGAAAGCAGCGTGCCCTCTCTGGAGCCTCATAACCACTAGTTTGGAAAGGAGGGCAGAGCCTTCGGCCAACCATAATGAAGCCCTCGCAGTCGCACTCAGAGGGCAGTGGGGGTGGGGCGGGAGCTGCAGGGCCTCTGTGCTTGGCTGCCAATTCCTGATGATTTTCCTCTTTCTAGAGAACTGGCCAGTTGAACTAGAGCCAGTAGGAGCTTCCAGAGGGAACAATCTCACATCACTCATTTGCTTTTGGGGAAAAGCGTGGGCTCCCGCAGGCCGATGTCCAGATTTCTCCCACAGCAGATCCCATCTGACTTTGGCAAAATTCCTGAATCCTGACTTCTCTAGTAAACCTTGCAAACAGAGCTGGATCGTGAGTAATTAGCAATGAAGAGTCTCCAAATATTAAGGAGGAAATAACAGTATTAATTACAGCAGCTAGCTACCAAAAGAACTATCTAGCAATAAATTCAACCAAACACATAGAAGATCCCTACAATGGACATGAGGGTGCTTCTTCAGCAGCACACACACTAAAATTGGAAAGTTAACAGACACTGATGAAATAAATGAGGAGGGCACCCTAAAGTGGAAAGGCGTTCGGCGTTCACACATTGAAACAGTGTTGTTACAAGCAAGCTGGAGATAGCGGCACATGTCTGTTAATTGTATCACTCTGGGGACCTGAAACAAGAGCATCACAAGTTTGAGCCCACACAGGGTAATTTAGCAAGACTGTGTCTTAACACATATAATAAAAATATCTTAAATTGGTTAAGTTTAAACATTACCAAAAACAATTTAGTCTCTACTGAAATATCAGTGACTTTTCCCGCACAAAATTAGGGAAAAAACCCAGAAGTTATTTGGAATCACAAAAGCCCTCTATTCTCCAAAGCAATCCTGAACAAAAAGAACAAAGCAGGAGATATTATATTATCTGACTTCAAAATATACTACAACGTTGTAGTAATCGAAACAGCATGGTGCTGGTATAGAAACAGACACACCCCTATAGCCAACTGTTTTTTGACAAAGATAGTAGATAGTGGTAAATGTATGAGAAACACATATTGAAAAGGGACGAGCTCTTCAATAAATGATGCTAAGAACACTGGATATCTGCAAGCAAAAATTGAAATCCCAGGTGCTTACCCTGTACAAAACAGGTTAAAAGATGAACTATAAGAGCTAAAACTATGAAACTACTAGAAGAAAACATTGAAGAAATACTTCAGGAGTAGGAATAGGCAAGGGAGTTTTGGATATGACCCAAAAAAAAATCACAGAAAGCAAAATCAGGAAAAAATACAGTTATGTTAAAATAAAAACTTCTCACTGAAAAATCACACAAAAGAGCAAAATGACAACCTGTAAAATGGAAGAAGACACTTGTAAACTATACATCTGATAGAAGTAATACTCAGAATATATAAGTAATTCCAAATACTCAATAGTACAAAAGTATATATTCTGATTCAATTAAAAAGAGTGATACAGCTAAATAGATATTTCTCAAAAGAAGATATACAGATGTCCCCAACACCCCACAAAATGTCCAACATCACCAGTTACCGAGGAAAAATAATTCAAAGCAACAGTGAGGTATCACCCCCACACAGCAGGAGTAGCTGTTAGCAAGAAGACAAATGTTGACAACCATGTGGAGAAAAAGAGCCCTCGCACATTGCTGCTGGGAACATGGAAAGCGGTATGGAAGTTTTAATTCTTCAAAACATTAAAAATAAAACTGTTTTATGATCTACCACTTCCATTCCTGGATACAGTGGTACCTCGGTACATGAACTTGATTTGCTCTACCATTCTGGAAATGCCACATTCATGGTTGTGTGAGAAAGACAGCTGTACTCTTCTTTGTCACCTGATGCAGAGTTCACAAACAAAAACAAAATAATGCCAAATGCCTCTGTTTGCAAACTGAATTGTTCACGAACAAAAGCATCTGTGAACTGAGGTACCATTATATTTATCT
The DNA here is from genome assembly GCA_004027595.1 of Dinomys branickii. Lineage (NCBI taxonomy): Eukaryota > Metazoa > Chordata > Mammalia > Rodentia > Dinomyidae > Dinomys > Dinomys branickii. The sequence continues at coordinate 28,487 of PVLD010002673.1, read as the reverse complement.
GGAGGAAATGAGATCAGTATATCCAAGAGACATCTGCATGCTCATGTCAGGGCAGCATTGTACATAGCAGCCCAGAAATGGAAATAAGCTACGTGTCCGTCATTTGTTGGATGGATAGAGAGAACACGGGATGTACAGGCAGTGGAATACTAGTGAGCCACAAAAAGACTGGCATCCTGACAACATGAATGGAACTGGAGATGGTTGTGATAACTGAAACAAGCCAGGCCCAGAAAAATGAGCACTATATGACCTCACATATCTGGAGTACGAAAAGTTGAGTTCCTAGCATTTGAGAGTTAAATGGTGAGGAGAGGCTGGGAAGAATGGCGGTAATCAGGGAAGGGAGGAGGCAGCACTGCTGTGTTTGAGGTACAGCCGAATGGCTGGCTACAGCTGTAGCTCAGCAGCACAGTGCCTGCCCGGGAGGCTCAGTAGTATAAAAATAAATATTCTGATTCAATTTTAAAAGGGCGATACAGCTAGTATCCTGGCAAGCGTGAGGTTGTGAGTTCAATTCCCAGTACCAAAAAAATAAATTAATAATTCCAACCAGACAGGAGTAATAAGCTCGGTGTACTTGCACTGCAGGGTGACTATCCATGACTGTAACGGAGTGTGCATTTCAAACCATGTAAGGAAGTGTGCTGACAGTTTCCATCATGGAGAAGTAATAGATTGTAAGCTGATTTAAACATTCCACGTTATACCGTGGATGCATGTACTGAAGCATTGCGTGGCGTTCCATTGACATGTACAGTATTGACATTTTTATGCATCTATGAAAATAAATTTAGAGCCAGGCGTGGTGGCGCATACCTCTCTCCCTAACACTTGGGAGGCTGAGGCAGGAGGAACACAAGTTTGAGCCCAGCCCTTGGTGACTTAACAAGACCCTGTCTCAGAAATAAAATATGTCTGAGAATGTGGCTCACTATGAAGGCAGAAGGTTCAGTCCCCAGTGCCACAGTAATAATAACAATAATGATGGTAACGACAACAGTAACTCATGTATAACACTACGTACCACAAACTGTTGTGTGTGCAGGGTCTCACTCTGCAGGGTCTCAGGCTGGTCTCAAGCTCACTTTGTGGCCCAGGCTGGTCTCAAACTTGCAACGATCCTCCTGCCTCAGCCTTCCAAGTGCTGGGATTACAGGCGTGTACCACCATGCCCAGCTAGAAACTCTTGTGTGACCTTTACTTGTTAACTCAGTTTATCCTATAGCTGTAGGAGATGGATATTATTATTCTGTCTGACAGATCATTCTGTGTCATAAAGGTGACCCTTCCAAGGTCACAGAACTGGTCTGTGATGGGCTGTCAGATCTGAAGCCACCTAAGCTGATTCTAGCATCTGGACTTGAAGATATTGAGTCTCTTCTAAAATCCTCCCCCGAGTCCAAGCGAATGAGTCTCGTGCTACTTGCCACTTCCTGCTGTAGCTCTGGAGTCCTCTTTTATGTCTTTAGTTGTGCTCTTGTGTCTGCCTCGATGTCCTGAATGGATTCAAAACACTTCCCTTTCTGACTTCGGGGGAGAGCAAGTTGCTGCCCCATGGCAGACTGACGGAGAAGGCAGATAAGGACACACCGTGATGCTGTTATTTGTCGGATGCTTGATTTATGTAGTGTGTTCAAAAAGTACAGTGAATGCAAATGAAAACTTATTAGAGGAAAAGACAAGTTAACCCTCCCTCAGAATGTTCAGAATGCTCCCCTCACTCCAGGCACGCGTACCCCATCATTCTTGGCTGTGTGTCCTCTTACAGTAAATTATTCTGGATTTGACATTCACTGCGATTTTGATCCCCATGTGTGTCCAGGTCAGGACTCAGGTTTGGCTGTTCAGCTCCGGAGATGGCTTCTGTGCCCTGCAGAGCCCCAGGGGACACTGGTCCTGAAACCTTTCCTAAGAAGGCCTGGCAGCTGGGCGTTGAGTTCTCTTCATATCGTTGAGGCTCAGGTCAGAACCAGCTGTGACCCACTCTGGGGCAGCAGGAGCCCCGCTGCATTCTATCATTGCTGCTTCCAAATGCCCACAGCCTGTGGGCCTCCTGGTCTCATAATCCGTCACTCAGGCCATGCCAGAGACCAGAGAAGAAAAGATGCAAAGAGGACTTTTAGCTCAAATGCGCTCACTCTGGGGGCAGCTCGAGGGCAGCATGTCACCGTGATTTACAGAGGTGCGTGCAGGGCAGCCTCAGGATTCCGTACAGTAGCTCTCATTTGTCTCCCATGGACTCAACACAGTGTGTGTCCAGAACGCGGGTGGTAGGGCTGGCAGACAGCCACCTCTTCCTGCCGGGGCCACCCTCCACTCCTCTGTACCTGAGCGGCAGACCGATTTGCTGGGCCCTCTCCTGTCTCTCTCCCCACCGCAATCCTCCCCCTCTTTTTCTTGGGCCCAGGACACAAAAGCTTCCAGCCATCCCCAGGTGCGTGGGGGTGAGCGGGCGCTGTGGTCAATGTGCCTGGGCTGCGTCTCAATAGGATCTGGGCACATCTGGCTGCACAGTAGGAGCTCCACACTCCAAAGTGCAAAAATAAAGCCACAAAAGATCAAAAGAAAAGCATCATAGGCTTGAAATTACCCTTATCTTTATCTCCACAGAATCCATCAAGTACAAGCATCTAAGAAATGGCAGGCAGTGAGATAACAAAAGAAAAACTCAGGAGGAAATTAAAAACTGCCTCCAATCACTTGCCCTTCAGTCAGCCTGAAAGGCTCAGAGAGGGCATCAGGTGAAAGCTTCACTAGAATCTGGCTGAGGAAGAGAGACAGCCTGCTGATCATCAGGCCTAAGACAACAGCCTTGCCAGCCAAGGCTGAAACAGGAAAGCCACCTCCATTTGTACCTTGCACACAGCTAGGATTATGTACTGCCTTGTTTAGCATTCGCATGCCTGTCTCTGCTTGAGGGCTGCACTTTTGATTGGTGAAGTGTGGCTAATCTTTGTCTCCCTGCCCTGGAAAGGTGTCCAGAGACTTGCCAGCAGGAGACTCTGCTGAAACCCATGGTGACATCACAGCCATGCATAATTCTTCTCCTGACACCAGTTTGTTCCTAAAGCAGCATCTGGTCTCTTGACACAGCCCTGTACTCATTCCACATATTTATGATGAAAGTAGTCAGTTGATGCCTGAGCAAAATGCTAGATGTAGATTGAGAACAGATCCACCAAGCTTTTCCCTGGTTAGATGTTAGATTATGACCTAGGTCAGTTATAGAACTGACTTGCCTTGCCATAGCATCAAATTTGCATAAAACTGGTTGCAAATGATAAAAGAAATTTTAGACTGAAGGTCAAAATCCTGTCCTCTGTCATGGTATTTATATATCTGCTGTGTTAGTCACCTATCCATTGCTGGAACAAAACCTTAAAGGAGAAGAAGTTTACTTGATGCCGTTCCCAGTGGGTTCCAGTCACAGTCAGTTGGCTTCATGGCAGGCAGAACAACATGGCCCAAGGAGGTGGTGCAGGGAGCTGCTTCTGATACAGCAGTCAGGGAGCAAAGAGAGAAGGGAAGCAAGAGTCACCCTTCTAGGTCAGTCTCCCCACGACCTGCTTCCAACCAAATCCCGTCTCCTAACAGCACATTCAGGCACAAAGCCACCCATGGGTGGGCCCACTGACTAGTACAGAACCCCCACGCAACAGTCACCTTCCCCACAGGAGGCCTTGGGGGCGTTGCAGATGCAAACCGTGAGGCATGCTGTGTGCCACAGCCCGCATTTGTCTGTGCTGTATGCAGTCATAGTTCTTCATATTTTTCTGTTGATGTGGGCGCACACAGAAGGTGCTGCATGACTCTAAGGGAGCCACTCATCTTGCAGACTTCGTGGGCAGCACCAGCTGGAACTTGAAGTGTAAACCTGCATGACCATAGCTGTCAATGCAGGGCATATTGGGTCTGCAGAGACACAACCAGGAGTCTATTCTGTAACACATAGCAGAGTAGCGAGAGGTGAGTGTTATTACTGTCCATCCACACCACCCTGTGACCCAAGCAAGTAAGTACAGGCAGGAAAATTACACTGAATGCCCTACGATGATATTGGCATCACGCACAGTGCTGCTGGGCAGCAGAGAGGAGAACTATTCACTGCTCTTGAAGGAATCAGGGAGAGTGCACAGAGAAGATATCGAACATTGGTCTTGAGGGATGAGTAGCTGTCACACAGAGTGGGTGAGGAACGCCAGGAAGAGGCGCCCCCTGTAAACACAGAAAATGAAGAGCTCATCTAGGAGAAGTGAGCAACTTTAGAGCTAGAAAACAGTGCAGACAGAAAGAGGACAGAAGGAGAGACACAGCTAGAAAGACAGGGTGGGCCCGATTGTGAAGGACCCTTGCCATGTAGTCTGCAGGGCTAAGATAAAGTTTATCAAGGTATAGATTCAGCACTAATCGTTTAGCTGGTCAAGCTACAGTCCAAAAACTGATAACTGAAAGGTGATGTCTTCCTGTGGAAGCAGCCAAGACATGCTCAGGAGCACAGGCTGTGGACTGGGAAGGTCTAGGTCGGATGTCAAGGTTATTTAGTGTCTGTGTGCTTCCGGTCCATGAGCTTATAAAGGGGATAATACTAGACCTGGCCCATGGCATTGCTGTGTTCGACAGGAGGTAATCTGTGCTGTAATTTGCTTGCCTGGTGTCTGATACACAGGAACTGTTGGTGGGTCCTCTAAGACCAGGCTGCTTTTCTTCCTCCTACTTCTGTTCCCCTCTTCTTTGCAAATTTCACCAAGATCACAATCCACATTTTTCTCCTGACACTTGCTCTGATTAGAAGATAAGTGTCTAGTTTGGTTTCTACAGACAGCAAATCTGAGACCATCTAGAGATCTACTTGTTATTAGCAACACTGAAAACAAGGAAATCAGGGAAATCCCAAGTGTTTTGTCTTCTCACTTTAAATGACCAATTTTTTTATAATCTGTCGCTTAGTACGGGTCATATGAACTCCTTCCTGTTCATTGCTTGTCATCATTTTATTTTTTTCCAAACTAGCAAAAAGTCAGCTTAAGCTGTTTCCAAAGGAATTTCTGGAAAAACTGTTAATGTGAGATTTGCTGTCATAACTAGCCTACCCTTAAGAGAGAGAGAGAGAGAGAGAGAGAGAGAGAGAGAGAGACCGAGACTGAGACAGAGACAGAGACAGAGACACACTTCTTCATTAAGTAATAGTCTAGTCCCAGTTTTGAAGCTGACAATGTAGCATCCCATTAACATTTTCACTGAATATTGTTGGAGCAAGCCTTTTGCTCCTCTAATGACAAGCCTTAGATCATAGTCAGAAGTTCAGTTCAGCACTGACAAGCTGAGGACCCTCTGAGAGGCCAAGGACCCCTGTGATTTAAGGTTTCCTTTTTCTTCTCCTAGGAACCTTTGGTGTGTGGCTTAAAGGTAATGTTTGGGTCTAATAGAAAACAGTCCAAGGACAAACCTTTTGCCAGGCTCTCTAATCTGCTTGCAGAGACACCCTCAGCACTTCACCCTTGGCTTAGATGCCAGTGTTTATAACCCCAACACCACTGCAGACTTTCCCAGCAGGAGGAGGAGACACCTGCAGTGCTGGGCCATGGTGTTTTCCAAGTGCTGGGGTCCAGCCTCACAGGGATGGGGTGCATGGGTGGGGCAGGAAGACAGCTCCATCAGCTGGAAATCAGGAAGCTTGGGTCCCAGGGCCATAAAAGCATTCTTTAAATCTCACTGTCAGAGCACCAGGGTTTCCCAGCTCCTTTTCCTTTTCATTCAAATACCCATTCTGCCCTCCTGGTCTGGCCTTTTGGCTGCCCTCTACCTTGTAACCAAGGGCAGGAGGACCAACCTTCATGAGATATAGTCTCCCTTACAGGTGCTTCTTGGTATCCTTTGAACCCCAGGGCCCACTCCAAGAGCACCCCAGATAGGCTGGGGGTGCCTGGCTGCCGAATTGCACAGTGGCTGTCATCTCTAAGTAACTGGGAGGTTACAAAATAGGAGTAAACACCACGATCCATATGGAGCACAAAGAGCAAGGTGATTATAGTTCTCATATAAAAGTCAAAAATCAGGCAAAATAATTAATGATGTCAGAAATCAAAGTGGTAGCCATGTTCAGGGATAGAAAAGAAAGTGAGTCTGAGGGGACCCTCGGGTTCTGCTCTTGATTTGGAACTGGTGGTGGAAGAGTGTTCATGGAGGAAAGTCAGTTACTACATGCCTGTGCCTTGTGCACTGTTCTGTGTGTGTTAAAACTCAGTAAAAACAGTTTGGAAAGTTGCATAGAGCTTAGAGTGCAGAGTATTTTGAAGTAACTTCTTTGAATTGTCTGACACCTTCACAATGTATTGAAAATTTCAGGGAGAAAAATGATAATAGTTTATTATTTTTTAAATCTTAGAAAATTACCCTCTTGTATCTTTCCATTATGGTTGATATTTCATCTCGGTTGAGTTTAGTGTGAAAATTTGAGTCCCAATCTATTATCAAGGTTTTAAATCCTCCCATTGAAATTCGAAAGTAACAATTCTTTCTTTTCCCCTGTATTGTAAGATGCCGATTAGGAGGAAGTGTGGTTCATTTTTGAACGTCACTGATCGTTACAGTAATCACGGATATATTTACCATCTACATAAAAGCTTGGCACGTTAGATTTGCGTTGGACCACCAGCCCCTGCCGAGGTATACACTGTTACCATCAGGAAAAAGGAAGTCCTTAACCATGGAGAAAGCCTGCTAAAGATGAGATCCTACAGTTCCCACCAATCTATGAACAGTGCAAACTAAGCATTCACACCATTCATATGGGCTTTGCTACAAATAATATGGAAATAGCCTGCATTCCATGAATGCATTTGAATACCTGACCTGGTTTTAATCGTATTGCACTGGCACAATTCAGTCTTTGAGAAAAACTCTCACTATCCCCATTTGACAGGTGAGGAAACTAAGGTGCACATGTGTTATGAAACTTTTCTTAGGTTCAAGAGCCAGGAAGCTGTAGAACTAGGGCATAATTGGTTTGGATTCTGCTGCTGGTGGAGAGCAAGCTGGCCATTCTTAGGTCACACCTGTAAGATTTAATATTGAAATCTGTTGGGATGCAGGACTGATTCCAGTGGCATGTTGAGATAAGAACGCTGGGGAGAAACTTTCATAAACTACAGGGCAGTCGCGGCGCTGAGGAGAGTATGTGCTCACTGAATGGGGGGGCGGGGGAAGGGCGGGAGGAAGCAAAAGCAATGGGGCAGCTGAGGGCTGCTCCGGGAAGGACTTTGATATGTCAGGTGGACTTTTGTGTAAGTGGCTGCCAAGAAGTCCCACACATTGGGCAGAACCTGTCCCATGAGCACAGTGCTGACTGCACAACAGGTCATCAAAATCATAGCTGGCACAGAGTTCCCCGGACCCGTGTGAAGTTTTCTTTGCTTTTCCTTTAGGGTCACTGTTCATGAAAAGTCAGTCTCAGAGTGCTTCGTTGAACCCGATGCTATTCTGGAGACCTTTCTTGCTCCACCCTGATGCTAATTCATTATAGTTGCTCCTCTGAAATCCGAAGCTTTCTGCCAAGCAATGTCACCTGTCTCCATGTCTTGTGCATAGACAGAAGACTCTATTGGAAAGTAAAGGAACCATTATTGTGTAACAGACTAATCAGGAAACTCAATCAAGCCAATGTATCTCCTAACTATCATGCTTGAAAACTCCTACATAAGTTACTCACTCCCTTCCCCCAACCGGAAACCCACTCCAAATCAGTGAATTCATGACCCTTCTGAATAAATGCTTCAGAGCCACGTAAATGCCATAAACTTCAGGGGGTGGAGGGAAAACACAGATCCAGGGTAGGAGCCTGCAGTACCCTCCATTCTGCTACAGGTACGTGGTTTCTCCCACTACCCATATGCTACAGATCAACTCATTTGCCTCTTGTGCCCTGTTGTTTTTAGAATGAACATATCACTGTGTAATTTTCGAGTTACTAAACAATGTGGTCAGGCTAAGCCCCTGGAGAATGATTCTCTGGTCTGTGCTCCTCCACTTGAAGCTCTTTTTTCCTGCTTCTTGCTCTATTTTGTGTCTGAGGACAATCACAGATAATGAGCACTGAACTGTCTGTCGGGTCCTGCTCTGAGTGGGTTAGAAACATTTCCTCAGTGGTAGCAGCAATGCTTTGAGGTAGCAGTGACACTCCTCTACCTATCAAAGAGGAAATGGAAGTTTAGTGAGGTCCAGGGACGTGTCGAAGACTGTACCACCTGTTAAGTATTGTGCGAACCTACAGAGGCTCTTCCCTAAGCTGCTCACCAACTGCTGTTGTGCAGAGCAGCTGCCGGTAGCGGTCCTACCCTTGCTGGTTTACTTTATCTCCAAGAAATGAGCTCATTCCTTGGACCTGGTTAAAGCTCTGGTTTCACTGGTTTTGACTTTGCTCCTGTTCAGCGGGCATCTGGGTCTTGCATCCCGCTCATGGGTTTTCTACCAACCATACCATTCCATGTGATCTCAAGCAGACCAGGGGCCACTCCCAACACTCCACTGGCCCTCAAACAAGGAAGAGACCTGGCATCCCTGGCCTAGGATGGTCTCTAAATAAATACTAAAATGTTACATGCTTGGACTGATGGATGGACTCCTGGAAATGGCTTATGTCTTCTTGTTACCGAAGCAGAGCTAGACTTGGAAGAAATAGATGCAGAGCAGAAAGCAACCTTGTGTTGAGTTAGCCTCCGAATACACGTGACCTGTGAGCTCCCCATTTAGCTCCCTCTTCTGCTGCAGATGTTTGCTGCTGCTAAAGCTTACGAAGCTCAAACCCACAGGGGCCCTCCAAGCCCCCTCAGTACACTCTTTCCCATGATTAGGTAAATGTCAGCAGAAAATCACCATATATTTAGTGTTTTAATAAAACCACCGTTTGTTGGTTTTGTGGCCTCGGGTTCCAACAGGAAAAGAAACAGCCACATTAAACTTTGCACCTACAACACCAGTGCCTCCCTCCAGGATACATATAAATGTTATCCTCCTGCCACCCAAGCTATGATTTCACTGGCGCATCCTCCAGTGCTAATTCTAGCCCATAATCACAGGACTAGCCAGGGTCATTTTCAGGCTTGAGGAAAGAAATAGAATCCAGATTGTGTGTCACAAGAAACACAACTTTAATTCTTAACTTCCAGCTCCTTGATGACAAAGTCACCGCCTGCCAAACTTAGATCACAGTAATTCTACTGAGAACACACAGGCCTGAAATCCCTCTCAGCTCTTCTTTCCCTGTGATGCCCTCAAAGGGCCTCATGGCCACCTCCAACCTCAGTGTCAGGCCCTTGCTTTATGCACTGCAAAGTCTGGGATAACAACAGACATCAAGGAGGAAATAAAGCAGCTGTGTGTGACGTCACAGTGCTCATCTGCCGGCTCTAGTGCACCGCAGGTCCTGCTGATGTGGCTGCCCAAATCTTGTGCGTGGTGGATGGAATATTAGTGGGCCAAGTAGGCTCCTCCGCCTGTTTTCCAGGGCTTGCTCTGTTTTCAAAGGAAATCTGCATGGAAATAGAGAACAGGAAATTGCACTACACCCATATTTGAAGCAGCACAATGGCACATATTAGCTGTCACACATAAGCATTGTTAGTATCTTTTTACTGACTTTACTTTTTAAGAAGGAGGAGCAAATGGAGGGGCTGTGGATGCTAGTGATCTGGAGTGAGATACGGGGCCTGACAGAGGAGGAGAGAGGGACGAAAGGACAACACAGGGCCCTCCTGCCCGGGCCTATGGTGAACTCCCACATAAAAATGGAATTTTCCGTAGCACACCATACTGAGGCTGCTGTGCATTATGAGTGGGTCAGTACTGGTGTGTAGTCACAGAAAGCACACCTGCTGAGCACTGGACCACCTCCTCTGGCAGCAGCCAGCCTTATCTGAGACATGCAGCCCCAGAACTTTATGGTAGCCCCAAGCTTACTTGCTTTAAATGTGATGACATACAGTGTTTCCCATATCATTCAGAGTAAACTGGAAGAGCATTAGTGTAAGGAAACAGAAAATGCATTTGGATGGGGAAAAGGGGGTCAGAATCTGGAAAGTGGTTCATGGAAGAAAACCTGCGATGAGTTGTAGCCATGACGAACAGTTTCTTTGTCTCTGATTACCTTTCCTTGTAGCTGGAAAAAACAAGCCAGTGCAAACTTGTCCTATAGCTGATCTTTGGAGTGAAGTCTCAGTCTTCTCTCTTCCTTTCCGGGAATCTCTTAGGAAGAATGGCCATGCATGTGGGGAGCTCAGGTACAAGCTGGTGCGGTCAGTTGCCTCCTGAATCCCACTAGGCTACCACCTTTCCCTTCCTCGCCCCCTCCAGGGGTTCAAGCTCTCCATGTCTTCCGTATCCAGGAGGCCCCTACAAGGGCCGACGCTGGTCGATGTTAAAGCTTGTTCTGGCCGTTCCCACATCTGAGGCACGCTGTGTTAAACACAAGACTTCCCCATGGGATTGTTGGGGCCTTCAGCATCCGGCGTCCAGCTCAGGCTTACTCCGCACAACTGTGCGCAAGTGAAGACGAGGACTAGCAAGGGCAGAGTTTTATAAATGTCTGTGTCTCAGGAGAGTTGCTTATGGATCCTGCTGTCCATGCTCCTGGGACCTGGTTAGGGCCCACCGGCCCGACCTGGACACCTGAAGCTGAGGGGGAACTGTAAGGGGATTTCTGCTGGACTGCCTTCTGTCCTCCTGCTCAGATCACAGACGGCTCCCCAGCTCTGCTGTGGCTCTGCTGCAGACACATGCCTGGGTAGGTCGCTATGGCTGCTTGCTGCTTTCTCATTTCCCACAAAGCAACTCACACCTTCACACCTCTGAACTTACATCATCTGTTGTCTGCACCCATCTTCTTAGTTCTTGACTATATTTTGTGCACGTTGCTTCTGGGGATGTGAAAAGCCACCTCTCTGTACCAAAGGCTGACACTGAAAGCACCACAGTCTGCAGGTAGAGAGGATGCTGTGTAAGAACATCTACCTGGCTCCACAGAAGACGTGTCTAGGAGACTGCAGGGTGGTGTTGCGAAGAGCTCTAAAACCTTGGGCGGGAAGTTTTTCAGCAGTGCGTTTCAGGGCTGTGGGGCCTCAGGTGAACTTCCCCTCTGCCTTTCTTCCTTCAGCCTCATCTTTCTGTTTCCTTTTCTGAGTCTCCATCTCCTCCTCCTGAATCCATCTCCTTTATTCTTAGTTTGGCCAGAGAAAGTTATTCATGTTATTTTCTTTCTTCAGCGTGCCCACAGAATTATACTGTGGATGCATATCTCATATATCTTAGTTACTTTATCTTGTGGGTAAGCAGGGAGAATGACTTCATACCAGGCCAGAGAAGATAAAAAACTGCAATTCAGTTTCCCAGCATTTCAGCCAAGAAACTGGTCTATTGACCTACTTACAGTTCTAATTCTTAGAAGACAAAGAGAAGGATGTGGATTTACTTACACAAATCTGTTGAAAATTAAAAGACCATGGCGCATAGCAAATATAATTTTATTCTACTAATAAATTGTGTGGATTGGAATGCATAATGCATTGAAAATAATTTGAAGGACAATAGACATTATATATTTATGTCCTCAGTATTAATAGGTAGAAAATGGAGAAGGGTAAATGCTGGTGGTATGAGTGTGTGTGTGTGTGTGTGTGTGTGTGTGTGTAAAAGCAAAACAGAGTACATTCCTACAATGAGTTTGACCCCACCCATATTGTCTGCTTTCATCTGCGGCTCTGTATGGTGACTATTAATGACTGCAGGGTAGAACTTATATAAGGAAACTAAATTGTTTAAAATGGAGTTGGCACTGTGTCTTCCAACAGTGCATATTGTTAAAATGAACTTAAAAGTTTTGCCAGTCTTTACAGAAGCAAACATTTATTAATACCCAATGAGTTATTTTCAGGGTTGAGACCTTGCAGTGCACGGTGGACACTTCACTCTTTCCGATCTCTCCTCTGCCCTTTATCAGACAAAGCTGTCCTTTGGCTACTGTATTTAACTTCTTTTCCCCCTCCCACCTCCACTGGTTTGTAACTACTACACTCTGCTGCTTGATGCTGAGCCCGGCAAGGGATCCACATCAGCACCCCCTGAACAAGCTGCCTCCTACTTTGACAAGACCAGATGCCAAACTGGTTTCACAATGGAGATGTTGGACATAAAAGTTGGCTCCATCAGAATGTCCACCCAGTGGTTATGTGAATGGTTGTTTATAAGTTGTGTTCAGCTTTCTAGCCAAGCACTAGTGTCGCCTAAAATTGCTACTGTGAGAAAACGAAAATGCTATTTTGTAAGCCCAGAGGGTTCATCTACATTTTGGAAAACTGCTCTTCTTTCTGCAGAGCTTGCTAAAGAAAAATAAACAAGTCTCCCCAGACAATGGGAAGAGGGGGTGCAGCGGCTCTTTATTAGGTTATATAGGACTGTGGGACAGGCAGAAATGTATGGGTAAAAGGTGGCTGCCTTCTTGTGGGGTGAAATACGTGAAATATCAGCAGTCTCCACGAATCCCCAAGTTGACCCTTCATGGATTGGTGACTGAGAAATGGGTCAACCCTTATTTTTCGCATGATCACATCAGAAACATAGTTTGGATTTTAAATCATCTGCTGTTTCTCTGTTGTAATGATAGCTTAAACAACTAACTTGACTTCAGATAATAATTAGTTCTAATTGCTGAGGATCAGTGACCCCACTTTCCACTAAAATTCCTTTCCAGTCAGCATCTCAACTCAACTTCTGAAGTAGCTATAGGTGATGAGTAATTGACAACTGAGAGATATGTGGGATTTGTGTCTTGGGACCCAAATATAATCATAAATAATTTATTGGACCTGGTTAGAACCATTAAATTTCAAATGAACAGATTAATAATAAAATTTCTTCAGGATGATAGCAATCATCTAATTTTCCATTTGGTCTGAATTTTGGATCAAATATGTAATTTATTCAGTGTAATAAATTTGTGTCTTAATAACATGAAATGATTTCAGGGACCAGTTGTCATCTTTGGGGCCATCAGGAAACAGGCTGTAGTGGTCTCATGAGGAAATTCAGTAGTAATTCCCAGCAGTACGGCAAGATGGGAAGTAGTCACTTGTGGCTGTCATCACTGCCAGGTCTCAGGGCTATGAGGCGAGAGACGAATGGCCATGCTGGGGGTCAGGGTTTTCAGGCAGACATAAGAGTCAGGGCCCGTATGTCCCTACAAAGAAGCTGAGAAGGACACATAAGAAAGGATTCCTGTAAGTTGAAAAGCATTGCTAAGTAGGTAGGAGGGTCCAAAGATGTCAGTGGATGTTTTGCCATCGTAAGTACCAGAGTAAGGTAGGGGACTTGTTGTCTGGCATCTAAGAACTAAGGACAGCCCTCTGTGTGGCCTCCAGCCCTGTGCTGAAAGTCTGAGCGGAAATGAAGGTTGCTGCGGCTGATTAGAAGAGGAAGAGCAGGTCACCGAGCCGCTGCTTCCTCGTTTCCTTTCAGCGACAAGGAAGTGTCCTTCCACACTGACCTCTGGGATGCTTGACTGTTTTCTGAGACTCTTGTGCATTTAATAAAGTGTGTAGATGGAAATTTGTGTCACCTGATCATTTTTAATTGACTCTATCAATTGAAAATGACCTTCCTGGGAAAGCAACTTAAAAACCACAGACTTGGATCTTGAAAACAGTTTTGAGCCTTCTTGATGGAGTGATGCTGGGAGCACAGTTCTCTGGGTTCGAGAAGCTGAATGTTTCCACCAAAAATAGTGGTGGCGTGTTGTAGTAAGGAAGCAGCTGTTTAAATACTAACTGCTTTTCTTCCCCTTCCCTGTAAGAATGAGACCCATGTTTTCAGTGTGAAAGATCAAAGAAGGATTTTCCTGAACCAGTGTTTTACTGATTGCTTGATGGCTTTTCATTAGGGAAATGTGCTTCGAAACATCTTTGAAAATTAGGAAAATTCGGTCTTCCTAGTCTTAAGACTTTCCTCCATAATCTCAAAACCCCTTGAGGAATGTTGATACCTCAGATCTAGACCCTGCTTCACGGACAGACTTCCTACCATTTTAAGTTAGGACAGTGTTTTTCCTAAAGCTTGATTCAACTTACTTTTTGCCAGATGCCACAATCCGCACTTTAATGTACTATGGCTTGGAAAGAGAAGGTTCTGCTAAATGAATCCAGATTTGACTTAATCATTTTTATAATCTTTAAAATGGGATTACTTGAAATGGCAGAGAGTTCTGTTAGAATTAACTCTATTCCTGATGTCAGGAAATTTAATGAAATACTCGCTGGGCCCATCCAGAACATACACTCCCAGATACATGCCTATCATTGCAGGAGCCACATGAACTGGTAATCAAGGCCAGCAGTCTGAATTTGGTTGGCAAAAGTGCAGGAGAAGACAGCCAGTACATTTCTTATGTAATTAATCCCCTCATCCTCCAACCAGAGGCCTTGTTTTAAAGCAGAAAGCATAGAATTATGTTGGAAAATTCCTTTGCCATGACTGCCATAGCCTGGAATATAATTTCTAACCCAGCTATGAACCTTTGAACTTATAAAGCCTTCACTGACCCAGTTAACTGTGACTAAGAACCTTTTCATATTATCTCGCTAATAAATTAATTGTAGTCTTTTACATTTCTCCGACCACATTTTTTATAGTTTTTAGGATGGAAATAATGTGCATAGAGGGGAACTGTTTCTGTCTTTATTAAAGTTGCACTTTACAAAGGAGGCAAATATCTATGTGTATGAATTTGCATATTTATGCCACACAATGCCCCCTCTAAATCAATAGGTCAGTGCAGATGCCTGGAGTAAGCTCAAGGTGGAGAGTCCTGCTATCCACAGAGACAAAACAGTCTTTGCTTTGGACAAGCTTGTAATCTACTTAGGGAGAGCAATTTACCATGAAAAAAGCATATATTTGCTAGTCTAAGGGAAACAGTGATAGCAGTGTAACAGGTTGAATCTTTATGTGCTAATGGGTTATAAAGCAGAGACAGTTAATCAAAGAAGACTTCCTGGAAGAGGCGAATGTTGACTAGGAATTTGGAAGAAGATTAATGGAGAGGAACTCCAAATGACACCAGTAGCTTTCACTGGAGATCTGAAATGGAAAGTTATTTGCAAAGAACAGGATTTCCTGAGACTGAGAAAACACCCCAAAGCCCTGTCATCTGCCATACCTTATTGGTTAAACAAAAATGAACATTATAAAGGAGAATCATGAAATAAGCAATTGAAGCACTGTGTTGTAACTGAATGCATGTAAAGGTACTGTCAGCCGCACATTTCCAACATCATGCCAGAGAGCCGTCTTTGGGTTGGATCCTGTTTTTTCAGCTGAATCTTGTGCCCAGATTCTGTTCCTTGGAGGGAAGATTAGAACTCTGAGGCCCTTTCTCAGCCATATGAGTGGGCTCCTACTCTGGCTTCTGTTTGGACATAAAAAAGTTGGTAGTTATGTTACCTGTACAACTCTGCCTTCAGGTTCCTGGTGGGCACAGCTTCATGTCAACACCACTTCTCTAATTAGGAGAGAACTTTATGTAATTTTCATATCATTTGCTTCATTCATTTTGCCCAACTTTATGCATTCCACAAGAAGAATAACAGGAACACTTGTGAGTCTGGGAGCATCTGTGGGACAGCAGAGAACTCACGATCTGGGGGCAGAAATGCATGGGCTTCCTTGCAGAAAGAGAGATGAATTCAGCATGCAGAGGATCTGGTTCTGCATATTTTAGAGGTGGAATGATGTGTTAAGTCAGGCATGCAAAGTTCTGCACATATTCAGTGTTCAATTGTCATAGGTATTGTAATAAAACTTGAAGACAGACTCAAAGAGGAGACTGGGCTTTGGAGTCAGTGTAGGACTCCCAGTCTAAAGAGCTGGAAGTGATCGAGGACCACCCTTGACTCTAGTCCTTGGTGATGACAAATCAAGTGCTAAAACAGGAAATTAAAATAGCTACAATCAAAGAAAGCAAGACAGACATCTCTGTGGCCTAGAAACATAGCAGAAATGCAAAATTGTGAATTAAGCCAGACTAAAGCTACCAGCTTGCTGGGCTCAGAGCCAAACATTCTTTTGGTATATTTTATACTTTGAACATCTGGTTCAGCATTGCTACAGGAAAGATTCTTGACTATGTCTACATGGCAGAAATTACAGTAGATTATAGCAGATTTACCACCTCCAAAACACAAAACACACAATTTCAGGGCAAATCCACAGGTTCCACCAGCAACCTGAACAATCCAATTAGTGGCGTCATGCTCATTAGTGCAGATGGGCAACAGGTGCTAGCTCTGATCTGAACAAGTGCACAGCCACAGGTGATTCTTGCACAGTGTCTGGAAGACCTTGTGCAGTCTAGGGTGTCTTTCTGACCCACATCAGTCTCTGGAATGACCTTTACAGGATAATTGCTGAAACCCATCTAAGTCATACCCCAGACTCTGGGGTGAAGTAGTCACATTTGTCCCTCTAGAATGCCCCAATCAAAGTCCCTGGGAAGGTGAACTTCTGGAGTAAGGGGTCCTTGGGGAGGCTTCCTGAAAGAGTTCAAGGTAGTCTTTCAAAAGATGCATCCTGGAGTTCATTATGAGCAAAAAGTCTGCAGCGGAAAAGACACAAAATCACAGTTGTAGCTGCATTTAAAAAGCTGAAGCAAACAGCTGTACATAGATGCAAAGTAATGGGATGGTATTAATATAGAATTACGGGGGAAATGAGCTGCAGCCCTTAACACTGCCCAGTGTACCTGTGGCCACCATGAGCAAACCTTCTGGCTGTGACTGGTGGGAAAGTGGGGAAGATGGGGAAGACGGACTAGCTTCTCCATGGAAGCCTCATGCATGGCCTTTTTCTGCTTGGCCCCTCTAGGTTCATTCACTCAATAGCGATGGGTTGCATGGTTGCTGTGGGCCAGAGTCTGAGCTGGGTTTCAGGCAGGTGCTGGTGAATGAAACTCCGATGTGCTGAAGATATTTTGCTTTGCTTTGCTCCTTGGTAAGGCAGTCTTTGATGAAGTACAGAAAGCAGGAGGAGTTGAGGAATCCCTGCTGCCAGCTTTCCTTAGATCATTAGCTTACCTTAGCAAAGTAAACAGGGCACAGTATTAGATAAAGTGTCTTTCAAATAAACAGTAACATAGAGAATTAAGCCTTTTAAGAATCAAAAATCACTGAGGTATTTTTATGCTCAAAGAGATTTCTTGAAGAGTACAAATCAGGTCAGCATGTGCTTATGGCACTGTATTACCCCCAAGTGAATGCTGCGCAGATCCCCACATAGAATGTACGGCTGGGGCTAAAATATGGCTTCTATCCTAAGAGGTCACAGTCAACCAGGTGGCAAAGAACAAAGCAGAAATCAGAGTGATGCCCTCTGTACTTCCCTTTTTCTTATTAATCTTCTAGTGCTACTTGGAGATGACCTGTGACTTTTGAATGGTCCTTATTTTTTATCACTCAAAATAATCTTGGGAACTTTCCTCTGTGTCTGCCCTAAAGAAGACAGAGATTCTTCCTCAACCTTGTGGCACTTATAGTCCAGATGCATTGAAGTGATCCTAAGCCCATCCCTCATGATGCATTGAAGTGATCCTAAGCCTATCCCTTATTGTGGAGGACATGGACAGTCATGATTATCTGGGGTCAAAGGGACAAGGTCTTACTCTCTTTGATCATTCTCAGCTCATTTGGGAAGGGCTTCTAGCAGGGTTTCAGATTCCTCTTGATGATGCATTACCTGAGAAGGCAGCATGGGAGAGATGGCAGTAAGTGAGATAACCAGGCAGCCCAGCCGGAGGGGATGCAGGCAACTGGTGCCCAACTCCTCCTGTCCTGACTACCTGCTGATCTTTAAAGCTTTCAGTGCTAGTGCACCATAAGGGGGCACAGTCCTCCTTCAGAGACCAGGTTTCCAATTCACAATGACACAGTCATAATAACTACCAAGAGCTTTCTATTCATCAGTGAGCTAACTGCTTCTCAAAGACCCTTATGAGTTGGATATTAGTCATCTCCATCTTACTAGATAATGAAAATTGAAGCTCAGAGAGGTTAGCTAATAACCCTGGTTTAAATATCTAGGGATAAGACTGATACTCAAACTCTGTTCTTTCCAATTCCAAAGACAGAGCCCTTCATCACCAAGTTGCAGTGCTAAGAACTTGCAGCCCACATGGAGCTTCTGGGGAGCATCTCCATGCTTCTCAAGAGCCAACTTCCACTCCTGTTCCTACAGAGCACACACCCTTCTTACCAGCTCACACAAAGCACACTTCCTCTGCCTCATTTCTGTTTGCCTCCAATGTGGCTCAGATCCAGTTTCAATCTTGGCTGGGCCTTTATATGTTTTTTAAGTATTAAGAGTTCCAGAGCCCTTCACAAAGACCAAGAGACGTAGGATCTGTGCCTCTCTGACAGTCAGGATAGGCAACTGCAAGCTTCCACAGGCTCCCCAGCCCATGACAGCATTTGTAGTAAAGACACAGAAAAGCCCAGACAGTGTGCGCATGTTTACCAGTGCGTCATAGGTGCTTGTCAACAGATTTGGAGAAAAGAAGAGCAAATTCACAGTATTTTCTGCCTTTCTAGTGCATCTTCCTGAAATAGTGCCTTACTTTGAGCCTGGAAGATTGGTTCTTCTCCCATTTTACCTTCCACTTTCCCCTGAAACATCTTCATCGGCTTCCCTGTCTTCCATCTGCCGGAAGTTCCTGTTACCCTTTGAAAGGATTTCTTGGGAAGCTGACCTCTGTGGGTTTTCTCAGCTCCACTTGCTTGCACACGCTGTGACTCATTTGCACTCATTTGTGCAATGAGCAGCGGCCGGGGGCAGCGGAGACCCTGATGCCTGCGACAGGCTAATCAGCTCCCACCTGGGGCTGCCTGCTCACTCACCCCACGCTCCGCCCTCTGTGTCTCTGGCCCCAGGCTTTGCTCTTGGGGGAAGTGGTGTGAAAGCAGACAGCTCCTGCCAAAAAAACACACACTGGAGGGTGTAGCTATTTTCCCATTTGTCTAGTTCAAAATTAACATTTGATTACTAAAGGGTTTTTTTTCTTCCAAGTAAAGAAAAAGAAATATGTTTCCTCTAGTCCTGGCAGATCGTTTGTTGTTTTTTCTCACCCCTCCTGCTTCTCTCGAGTATATTTGCAAAAATGAGCGAAGGCTGATTTCTAGCAGAGGATATTCATGGCTTAGTTTCTCGTCAAGATGATAAATCAGACTGGGTGCCTGAGTAATTACATTCCTGGAGCTGGACTGTAATTTTTTTTAACTGCAAAACTCACAAGGCAGTGTTCCGACTCATTATATACAACAGTTTTCATAACTCATGCAAATATTACCTTCCAACTTTTGAATAGAGGGGTATTTTTAGGAATTTTCATCAATACTTAATAATGCAATTTGCACTACAAACAGAACATTGCGATGAAGAATTCAAGAGTGAATGAGTGTCATTAAGTCAAGTAAGAGGTCTCACAGACCTGGCTCCTGTTTACAACACCTTGTCTCAGGATACATGAATATACATTCAAGCATCGTCATCATAGGCATTACACTGTGCCCTTCTGCTCTGAAGGCAGCGCCGTCTTCACTCTGGGAACTGGGAGGACTGAATTCCATTCTAATTTCCATAACCAAATTGCTATGAGAATTTGTAGAAATTCATTCCTTTTTATTTTAACAGAGAAAAGCACCACCTGGCCTCTGCTTTCCCTGAGGTCATTTTTTTGTGGCCTGCTTTGATTTTGACAGAGAAATGTATCTTACGTTCATATGCATCCAAAGGCAGAGCCTTCCCATCCAGAGATCCTTGCTTTTCATGCCTGCTTCCTCCTCCAAGCAAAGGGCTCCTGTGCATTAGAACAACAGCAATAAAGACAAAAGAGAGAAAAGAGCCATACAATGAAATTTGGGATGGGGAATGACAACCGTAACTGGAACCCCAGCTGCGACCATCTGCTGCATGGGTTTCCAAAGAGAACCTAGCTAAGAAACAAGGATGAGCTACCTAGAAGTTACATATCCTCAGCAAGGGCTTGTGACCCAGAGTGATGTCTAATGAATGATCACTGGAGGGCTACGTTGAGTCTAAATTCCACATAACGTCCACTACTAACTAGTTGTATACGATTGGGCGATTCTTTTAATTTCTCTGAGCTTTAATTTTCTTCTCTATAGAACAGATTTGACAATGTAGACCTCATCTGTTTACAAGGATTAAATAGCCATGTAACCTATGAAATGCCCCATCCTGGCATGTAGTGATACAAGGCATCAATGAGTTTTGATGCCACTGGGTTCACAGGGCTCAGCATCCGGTAGGGGAGATAAAATATCCACACAGACAATAGTAATTATTAAGAGAAAATAGCTTAGTAGCCTAAAAGCACTGAAGATAAGCGGTATCAGGAGAAGATTCCAGCCCAGGAAGGAGCTGGGAGAATCAGTTACTGCTCCCTCGGAGGGGCCTGAAGGGTAGGGTTAAGGGAAAGCTATGCAGAAGGAAACATTGTACCTGTGAGGGCCTCAGCCCTTCAGAGAGTGGAAACCAAAACAATGGAATGCACGAGCATTTGACCAGGCGAGAGTGGAATGTGCGAGCATTTGACCAGGCGAGAGTGTCCACCAATGGAGAGAAGAGCGAAGGGAGGCTGGAGAGACATCAGGGCTCAATGCCAGCCTGGCCCCAGGAAGAGACGGGGCCATCCTGGATAGGCTTGTGCTCCCATGTGAGCTCAGCAAGGACATCAGGGAGCCCAGGACCGAGGCTGGCTGTTGAAGGTGGCAGAGTCTCCCAGCCGTGGCCCTGCCTTGGTCTCCCTGTCTGCCCAGTCCATGGCCAGCAGTGACCTGGGGAAGCCTGGTCTCTGGACTGAACTGGACAAAGCTTTGGGTGGCACCAGTGGGGACCTCAGTAAGGGACATGCCCAGGAGTTGGAAATGTGCAGGTCGCACCCTTGTGGGCAACTCCTGGGCAGCTCCACAGGAACTAGAAATCACCACGTGTCCTTTCAGCCAGAATGAAATGCCCTGTGGGCCAGCTGCTCTTGAGTGCAGAGAGAGGAACATTTCTGTTTGTTTATCTGCAAATGCAAACAGGTAAGCAAGGCCAGAAGGGAAGGAATGCCAAGGCAGGAAGCCACTACAGGGCCCCGTGAACACTGTCCTTAGGGGCATTGGCCCATTTTGAGGTGCTCTCTCCCTCTGCCCACCCCAGTCCTCCAGGGTGTGGCTCTGTCAGGCTTCCTGTTGCTTCTGATTCCCAGAATGATTCAGGGGCAGCTCAGGGATGCATTCACACCTCTAGGCCAAGCTGTCATGCAGGACACCAAGAACCCCTCACTGCATTTCCCAGACAGTGAGAGGGAATAATTTCCCAACCATGGCCATCTGATTGTTACATGTGGTCCTTCCCAGCCCTCGCTCAAGGAGCTGAAGTTAAGCCTTGTATCCCACTCACGGTAAGGCTGGGGTGGGGGAAAGTCGTAACTCTCCCAAGGTCATGCTTTTGTTCTCTTAACTGGTGGGAACAAATCCAAATCAAACAAGACATGGATGTGGAGGGTCTCATGATCAAGCCTCACTTTACTGCTTGTGGTGATTTAACTAATAGTCAACTTGTAACACTCAGCTGAACTGAATCAGTGTGGTCCTGGGAGAAATGGAGGGGAAGATGCTGTGCTTTGATTCTCCTGGAGAAACTTGTCTCCTGGCTTTGCTGATATGAACTCACTTGTTCTTGTCAGAGGAGGAGCTCGGGACCTCACTGTTGCTGAGGGTGGCTTTGGTACTTTTGGGGTAAACTCTGGTCTGTACTGTGAGCATCACTTCCTGGCTCTAGTGCAGATTTCTCAGCCTGCTGGCACAGATCCTTTATCCTGCTGGCACAGACTCTAGCTCCCACCCTGGCCTTTGGGCCTTCCCAGTGCAGATCCTTGATACAAACTTGCATGAGGCATTGTTGTAGGCTCCAGGCCGCCAGTTGTACTCATGCAGGACTTTGCCATGCGCTCTAGGTTTTCAGCTGGACTGGTGCAGGACACTGCTGTGGGATCCAGGCCTTCAGCTAGATTCTTTGCGTCTCTAGTGTGTGGGCAGATCTCCTATACCCTGTTCATCTGACTCTTTGGGTGAATATTGTAAAGTAATCCTATAAATTATGTGTCTGGTATTAAATCTTTTCCTTTGTAAACCCTGACTACAACACCCCGTATTAGTTTTGTGACACTGGATTCATAACATAAACTTTTGAGTCAAGTTAAAAACATGAACAATAGTATTCACCTTATAAATCTGTTGTGGGAGGTTGGAGATGTAGCTCAGTGGCACAAGCATCTGCCTGGCAAGCACAAAGTCCTGAGTTCGATTTCTGGTACAAAATAAATCTGTTGTGGGAATAAAGAATGTTAAAGTGTCTCATCCCCCACCTTGCAAACCAGGGGGATCTGAGAAATGCTCGTTGCTTTCCTTTGAATACTGTGCTGACTGATGTGTGGACAGATACCCCAGCATCAGCCAGAGGATGCGTTCGCAAGAGAAAGAAGAAATGACTTTAGAGACAGCTGGGGGCTGATCATCTGAGGAGCGGTGATAATGGTGTGCGGTTCTTACACAGATCTGAGCGCGAAGCCAGTAGAAGCTCAGGGGTCGGGTCGCCCTTCACCGGCTCCGCGACACTGGCCGAGGTACTTCACCTCCCGCCGCCTGCCCCCCGGTCTGGGCCGTGTGTGTGGTGACAGTGCCATCCCAGGAGGGTTGTGTGTAAGGGTTAAGTGAGATGACTTGTCCTAAACTATGTCGCACAGTACCTGACTAATTTCTCTGTTTAGAATTATAGTGAAACACTCCATATATATCGTTGTTATTTTTAAAAACTTGTGATACTATCTGTATTGATTAACTTTTTTTATGGTGGTTAAATATATGAGAAAATCAACTTAAAGGAGGAAACGTTTGTTCAGGCTCCTGGTTCCCATCCATGGTCACCTGACTCTATTGTTTCTGGGTCTGTGGAGAGAGGGGAGAGGGAAAGGGAGGGCAAGAGGAGAGGCGCGAGAGGCAGGATACACTTTTGAAGGGCACACCCTGAGTGTTTTAGTGGATGGTCCCACCTGCCAAAGTCTCCATCGCCTCCTCTATTACCAATTGGGAAAAAAAACTGTCATATGTGAGCTTTGGGGGGAACATTCCAGACCCAAAGAAGAACATGAATTTAAGTATCATTATTGTTTGGTGATTGCTATAGGTCTCCCTAGGCACAAGGTAGGAAAGGGTGGACAAAACAGAGACTCTTTCAGGTGCCATTTATTGCTCAAGTCTACAGAATTCAGGTCACTGATACAAACTAGAAGTAGCAGAGAATGCTGTTAAACAAACAAATGAAAATATGTACCAACAAAATGTATCCTGCAGAAGTTATGGGCATACTTTTTTTGTCCTTAGATTGATATTGTT
Source organism: Dinomys branickii (assembly GCA_004027595.1). Lineage (NCBI taxonomy): Eukaryota > Metazoa > Chordata > Mammalia > Rodentia > Dinomyidae > Dinomys > Dinomys branickii. Next base: position 4,995 of record PVLD010002673.1, on the reverse strand, counting down.
TTTCCTAGGCTTGCTTGAGTCTGTTTACTTACTCGTATTTGTCTGTGTTTCAGGAAGGATGTAGGGAAGCTTTCAAAGATATTTAAAATCCACTACTGTATACATTAAAATTAAACAGAAGACAGAAAAGCTGATAGAGACGGGGGGGTGACAGATCCAAAGGTGAGGATGCACATGAGCAATCTTTACATGAGTGTAAAGATTTTAGACACTTGCTACAAATGGGCTAGATATTTGGTTTAAGATTTTCTAGTGAGAAGATACGAATCAGTTGCAAATTCAGGCTGATAAAAACTTGCCATTTGCTGAGGAGAAACACAATGATCATTTGGTGCCAAAGTCTTAAAACTTACTATTTCCTTAGGGTAAAGACTATGAAGATTATGAGGTGTGAAAGTGAGAAGTGATTTCTTCTGCCGGTCTGAACGAGGTACCCGTGGGGAGCTAACAGATGTGTGGCACCGTGCTTGCCACAGAGAGTGAAGTCTACACATCCATGTGTCTTACGGGTTTCCCAACGTAGCATCTCTCCCTCAGATTCCTTTTCTGTAAAATGGGACTGATACTGGTCCCTACTTCCTGGGATTGTTGCGAGGATTAGATTAGTGAGTTCCTATACAAAGTGCTAAAAGAGCATCCGATGTGTAAAACGTGGTGCAGGGGTTTGTCATCTCTGTCACAGCAGCCTCAGGAGGCTGACAAATGCCTCCAGAGCGAGCTGTGCTGTTCTTTGTGTAGCCTCGTTTCTTTTACTCTGGAGAGAAAAGAAAAAGACATCACTGAAATGCTTGGTCCCTGTTATCCCATTTCTAGGGGTCTTTCTGCACCCACACCCTTCCAAACAAATCTAAAGTGCACAACAGTTAAACACACTTAGAGGCTGACTGAAATTTTGGTAAGAGTAAAGCTTAAGCCAGTATTGAGCATAATGTAATGGTTAAGTGACTTCCTGTGTGCCAAGTAACTATACACTGAATTATATGACTGTGGGAAATGGCAACATGTAAAATGGGAAGTATTTCACTTTGCACCCCATTACCCAGGCTAAAATGTGGAAGTACCCCTCTCTTTCACTCTCCTCTCCCTCTCTGAATATGGCTTACTAGCAACAACTATTGGTTTTACCCCCAAGTTATTTCAAATACATCCACTTGGCTTTTCCTCCAGGCTACCATTCTTTCTAAATGGACTGCTCCAGTGGCTTCTTGCTGGGCTTTCCCAGCAGACAGTCACCCTGAGAAGCCCAATTCAGGTTTTATCACTCCTGAGCTAAAAATCCCCAGTGATTCTGCACACACTCTCTTTGGTGATCCTCACATACTCTGTTTCATAGCTCTTCCTGTAATGAGGCTGAGGAACAAAGCACCCCAAAAGCAGTGTCTTGAAACATCTCACTCAGGCATCTGTCCATCAGCTGGAGCTCGGCTGGACTTGACTCCACGCTGCATGGTGAGACTGTCTGCTGCACACATCTCCCATCCTCCTGTTACTAGTGGACCAACCAGAACCTCTTCTTCCATCAGGGTCAGAAGACATTAGAGTGAGCTTTCCTATACAAGCACATTGCAAAGCTTCTTGCTGCATCCTGTTGGATGAGGTCCCCTTAACCCAAGAAGTGACAGGGATAGCCCAGTGTTAAGGGTGAGCAAGGGGCACTTGGTCCCCGTGAAGTCAGAGCAGGTCCCATGGTGAAATCCAAGAGCAGTGAAGTGGACAGGTGCGTTCATTCTGCAGGAGTGGGTGGGTGGGGAGGAGGGAATATCTGCCCAGTGGTGGCCACCTCGTGGCCCATCTGACCTCAAACTCTTGTCCTGCACCAGCCACATTTTTTTTCATTTCTTCAAACAGAACCAAGTTCTTTGCTGCCTCGAAACATTTGCAAATGCAATTCCCTCGAGCTCTCCGCCTTTGCAAGGCTGTTCCTCCTAATTTTAGCTTAAATATCAATTCTTCAGAAAGGTCTTTCCTGAGGACATTAGTAGGACGCATCCTCCTCTGGTTTTCTCAATATCCTCTTCCTTCAGAGCATTTATATCAGTTTGCGCTCCTCTGTCTTCTTGGTAGCTTTAGAATCTACCTGTCTGGCAGAAATGAAGTGTTTTCCTCCCTTGTCTTCGTAGTCTGCAGCTCTCCCTTGTGAGCAGTGATCAAGCAGTAGTGGCACACGGAACTCAGAAGTGGGGCCGGGGGCTGCAGAGGGGCCTGCGCAGCTTCAGTCCTGCTGTGGCCCCACTTGAATGCTTCTGAAGTGGCTGCTTGACGCGGATGGAGCTTTCCTTCCTCCCTCTCGGCCCTGCTTCCTCAGTTTGCCACTGTCCCCTCAATGGCACCTGTTGCTCTGTCTTTTCTGGAGCGGGTATTTTCCCTAAGTCCTCTCCCAGACAGCAGCTCCTGCTACTCCTCAGCAAAGCCTTGCCCTGTGCACCCCCACCAGCCCTCAGCGACCCTCCCGGTCTGCTTGCCTCTGCTCTGAACTGTGTAACAGGCACATACATCTGGCCACAGGCAGTGCCTGGAGCAAAGCCTGGCCTCTGCCACTGCAGAAGTCTTCCCCGTGGTGGAAAGCACTCCCAATGCTGGCTGAGGCTGCTCCCCCTGGTTTCTACCACAGGTTTCTACCACTGGCCAATAAGTAAGCATAGATGGCCCTGAGTCTTCCACCTCCTGCCCAAAGCCTGTGATGCGCCTCAGTGTTCCTTCCACAGACAATGGCTCCTGGGAGCGGTTCAGAGATAATGTCAGGAGCGCCGGGGAGAGGGAGCTCTGCCTACCTGGAGAATTTTGCTTTCCAGTTGGTTGGAATTAATACTGCACTCTGAGACACCCACGTGGACTGGAATGACCTATCTACACTGAACTGAACTGCATATTTTCACAAAGAGGCCTCAGATGAAATTTGGGGACTGAAACAACTATTGTTTTGGGGGTTGTTTTGTAAGGGAGTGAAACTAGCTATTGTATGGTTTCTACACCAATGCTCTTTTTTCCTAAATGTTTCTTGTGGGAGTATCCACTAAAGTATGCAGGGGTCATTAGGAGAAGGCTAGATTTCTTTTTTAAGAAAGAAAGACAACTTTGATAACTGGTACATTTTTAGGAAAAATAGAATTTGAGGGTATCAGCTATTCATATTTACTCTCTCTCTTACCCCATTCCTTCCATATTTCTCTTTTCATGCCCCCCAAAAACACTTCTTTGAAATGATCACCATATGTACCCCAGTCTTTCCTCTACTTCTTTCTCAGTAGCCACCTCCTTTGCCTGCTTCTCTATTTATTTTAATTGTCAAACTGCTGCCCAGGGAAAGTCTCATTGCTTGGACTTTTAAGTTGCTATCCTGGCCATTTTTTCACAGCTGAAGTCCCTTGTGCAGGGACAGTTTCTCAGTTCTTCAGAGGATTATATTTAACTAGCACCACTCTAGTTGCACAAGACAGAAGCTAATTTATAATAAAACCTGAGGTCAGAGTAATGGTCCTCACTTCCCTTCCTCATCTCTGGAACTGTGAGTCTCTTATTCTATGTGGCAAGTGGAACTTCGCAAGTATGATTAAGTTAAGGGTTCCAGATGGGGTGATTATCCTAGAGTCAGAGACAGACATGGATCCTCCATGCTGCAGGTTTGAGGGCAGAGGAAAGCACAGATGACCTGAGCCAGGAAACTCGGGAAGCCTGTAGGAACTAGAAAGGGGAAGAAAATGAATCTTCCCTTGAAATCTTCCCAAAGCTGAGCTGATTCCTTGATTTCAGTCCAGTGAAACTTCTGACCTAATAGTCTTTTTTGGTCTGACTTCAGTGTATGTTCCTATACACTAATAAATCTGCTTTCTTAGCCACCAACTTGGTGGTAATTTGTTATGGCAGAAACAGGAATAATACAGATGGTTTAGTGTATTAGAACCCAGTTCTCTTCTGATATCCCAGCTGAGAAAAATCACCACCAGGTACACAAAGGCTTCAAACAAAAATGAGTGGCATCCCTAGTGTCCTTGGGATTCCTACAGCCACAAAGTCATGTGTGGGCCCACAGAGAAGTGATTCATATCTGTTAGTTACCATATGGCACATTTGTGAATCAGTGCTAATCACAGAGTCTTTGATTGGTCTCCAGAAATGGCCTCACCAGACCGCAAGCATAGCCAGAAACAGAAAGCATCCTTCAGCAAAATGGGAAAACAGATAAAGGTAATGGAAAATTCTGGAAACTTCTGCATATTCATAGTGGGATCCAGAACTGGATTATTCTGGTGTCATTATATCCCTGGCCTTTGGCATATGTACTGATGGTTAGGAAGCTAATCTGATCTGTTCTACAATATCTGGAGGCTGTTTCCTTGGGCTGTGCTACACATTCAGATCCATGAAATCTCTGCTGAAGACATTCAATATAGTGTCCACTGGAAGCACCTAGTGGGTTGCTTAGCAGGACAGGAGAGCAGCACAGGATCTCTCTCCTGGGGGATCCTGGGAGAACTCTATGCAGCAGAGTGGCTGTCATGAGATGACTCCACACTCAAAAACCTCACACGTGCAAGAGCTAGGATCTTTTATTGTAAGAATAATGTAGGCTTAAGTGTCAGGGTCCCCGGGAAGGACTCCTCAGTTAGAAATTAACCCACACTCAGTCAAGTTCCAAGTGTCACCTGCCAGGTACTTGGACCTCATGTCTGTGCCTCCCAGTCTGCATACTGTTTTTAAATCCTGGATCACATTGAACAGCATTGGTTAGCAACATCACCAACAAACTATCTTTGACAGTTTTCTTAAAATTGTTATTTTTATTCATCCATGTTTGCAGGACAGAATGACTGTACTCACTGTGGGGAGTTGGTACACGGACAGAATGCATTTAGATTCTCTCTTTTGAAAAAAAATTCTCCATTCCTTCCTGCATTTCTTGCCTCTATTTGCAAGCTCAGTGTAAAAGTTAAAGGGAGTTCAAATTCTCACACAGAAGGGAAACGGTTGACTATTTACCCCTAAATATATGGAGAG